>CAWVNZ010002486.1:0-88168 GCA_963930735.1 Dioctria linearis | reverse complement strand
AAATTTTAATTGCGCCAGGGATTTGCCTTTTCTATAGTAAAATTATTCAAAAAATAATTTTCTACTGTCGCAAATTTTAATTACGCCAGGGATTGCCTTTTCTACAGTAAATTTTGCAAAAAATAATTTTTTACTGTCGCAAATTTTAATTGCGCCAGGGATTGCCTTTTCTATAGTAAATTATTCAAAAAATAATTTTTTACTGTCGCAAATTTTAATTGCGCCAGGAATTGCCTTTTCTATAGTAAATTTTGCAAAAAATAATTTTTGACTGTCGCAAATTTTAATACGCCAGGGATTGCCTTTTCTATAGTAAATTATTCAAAAAATAATTTTATACTGTCGCAAATTTTATGTGCGCCAGGGATGGCTTTTCTATAGTAAATTATTCAAAAAATAATTTTTACTGTCCGCAAATTTTAATTACGCCAGGGATTTGCCTTTTCTATAGTAAATTTTGCTAAAAAATATTTTCTACTGTCGCAAATTTTAATTACGCCAGGGATTGCCTTTTCTATAGTAAATTATTCAAAAAATAATTTTTTACTGTCGCAAATTTTAATTACGCCAGGGATTGCCTTTTCTATAGTTAAATTATTCAAAAATAATTTTATACTGTCGCAAATTTTAAGTGCGCCAGGGATTGCTTTTCTGTAGTAAATTATTCAAAAAATAATTTTCTACTGTCGCAAATTTCAAATCCGCCAGGGATTGCCTCTTCTACAGTAAATTTTGCAAAAAATAATTTTTTACTGTCGCAAATTTTAATTACGCCAGGGATTGCCTTTTCTATAGTAAATTAATCAAAAAATAATTTTATACTGTCGCAAATTTTAAGCGCGCCAGGGATTGCCTTTTCTATAGTAAATTATTCAAAAAATAATTTTCTACTGTCGCAAATTTCAAATCCGCCATGGATTGCCTTTTCTACAGTAAATTTTGCAAAAATAATTTTTTACTGTCGCAAATTTTAATTGCGACAGGGATTGCCTTTTCTATAGTAAATTTCTCACAAATTAATTTTCTACTGTCGTAAATTGTAATTGCGCCAGGGATTGCCTTTTTCTATAGTAAATTATTCAAAAAATAATTTTTACTGTCGCTAATTTTAAATACGCCAGGGATTGCCTTTTCTATAGTAAATTATTCAAAAAATAATGTTATACTGTCGCAAATTTTAAGTGCGCCAGGATTGCCTTTTCTATAGTAAATTATTCAAAAAAATAATATTTTTTACTGTCGCAAATTATAAATACGCAGGGATTGCCTTTTCTATAGTAAATTATACAAAAAAATAATTTTCTACTGTCGCAAATTTTAATTGCGCCTGGGATTGCCTTCTCTATAGTAAATTATTCAAAAAATAATTTTATACTGTCGCAAATTTTAATTGCGCCAGGGATTGCCTTTTCTATAGTAAAATTATTCAAAAAATAATTTTCTACTGTCGCAAATTTTAATTGCGCCAGGGATTGCCTTTTCTATAGTAAATTATTCAAAAAATAATTTTCTACTGTCGCAAATTTTAATTACGCCAGGATTGCCTTTTCTACAGTAAATTTTGCAAAAAATAATTTTTTACTGTCGCAAATTTTAATTGCCACCAGGGATTGACTTTTATATAGTAAATTTCTCACAAATTAATTTTCTACTGTCGCAAATTTTAATTACGCAGGGATTGCCTTTTCTATAGTAAATTATTCAAAAAATAATTTTCTACTGTCGCAAATTTTAATTGCGCAGGGATTGCTTTTCTATAGTAAATTATTCAAAAAATAATTTTCTACTGTCGCAAATTTTAATTGCGCACCAGGGATTGCCTTTTCTATAGTAAATTATTCAAAAAATAATTTTCTACTGTCGCAAATTTTAATTACGCCAGGGATTGCCTTTTCTATAGTAAATTATTCAAAAAATAAATTTTATACTGTCGCAAATTTTAAGTGCGCCAGGGATTGCCTTTTCTATAGTAAATTATTCAAAAAGTAATTTTCTACTGTCGCAAATTTCAAATCCGCCAGGGATTGCCTTTTCTACAAGTAAATTTTGCAAAAAATAATTTTTTACTGTCGCAAATTTTAATTGCGCAGTAATTGCCTTTTCTATAGTAAATTTCTCACAAATTAATTTTCTACTGTCGCAAATTGTAATTGCGCCAGGGATTGCCTTTTCTATAGTAAATTATTCAAAAAATAATTTTTTACTGTCGCAAATTTTAAATACGCCAGGGATTGCCTTTTCTATAGTAAATTATTCAAAAAATAATTTTATACTATCGCAAATTTTAAGTGCGCCAGGATTGCCTTTTCTATAGTAAATTATTCAAAAATAATTTTTTACCGTCGCAAATTTTAAATACGCCACGGGATTGCCTTTTCTATAGTAAATTATTCAAAAAATAATCTTTTACTGTCGCAAATTTTAATTAAGCCAGGGATTGCCTTTTCTATAGTAAATTATTCAAAAAATAATTTTATACTGTCGCAAATTTTAAGTGCGCCAGGATTGCCTTTTCTATAGTAAATTATTCAAAAAAATAATTTTATACTATCGCAAATTTTAAGTGCGCCAGGGATTGCCTTTTCTATAGTAAATTATTCAAAAAATAATTTTTTACTGTCGCAAATTTTAAATACGCCAGGGATTGCCTTTTCTATAGTAAATTATTCAAAAAATAATTTTTTACTGTCGCAAATTGTAATTACGCCCAGGGATTGCCTTTTCTATAGTAAATTATTCAAAAAATAATTTTAAACTGTCGCAAATTTTAAGTGCGCCAGGGATTGCCTTTTCTATAGTAAATTATTCAAAAAATAATTTTTTACTGTCGCAAATTTTAATTGCGCCAGGGATTGCCTTTTCTATAGTAAATTTTGCAAAAAATAATTTTTTACTGTCGCAAATTTTAATACGCCAGGGATTGCCTTTTCTATAGTAAATTATTCAAAACAATAATTTTATACTGTCGCAAATTTTAAGTGCGCCAGGGATTGCCTTTTCTATAGTAAATTATTCAAAATAATTTTTTACTTTCGCAAATTTTAGATACGCCCAGGGATTGCCTTTTCTATAGTAAATTATTCAAAAAATAATTTTATACTGTCGCAAACTTTAATTACGCCAGGGATTGCCTTTTCTATAGTAAATTATTCAAAAAAATAATTTTTTACTGTCGCAAATTTTAATTGCGCCAGGGATTGCCTTTTCTATAGTAAATTATTCAAAAAATAATTTTCTATTGTCGCAAATTTTAATTGCGCCTGGGATTGCCTTTTCTATAGTAAATTATTCAAAAAATAATTTTATACTGTCGCAAATTTTAATTGCGCCAGGGATTGCCTTTTCTATAGTAAATTATTCAAAAAATAATTTTCTACTGTCGCAAATTTTAATTGCGCCAGGGATTGCCTTTTCTATAGTAAATTATTCAAAAAATAATTTTCTACTGTCGCAAATTTTAATTACGCCAGGGATTGCCTTTTCTACAGTAAATTTTGCAAAAAATAATTTTTTACTGTCGCAAATTTTAATTGCGCCAGGGATTGCCTTTTCTATAGTAAATTTCTCACAAATTAATTTTCTACCTGTCGCAAATTTTAATTACGCCAGGGGATTGCCTTTTCTATAGTAAATTATTCAAAAAATAATTTTCTACTGTCCGCAAATTTTAAATACGCCAGGGATTGCCTTTTCTATAGTAAATTATTCAAAAAATAATTTTTTACTGTCGCAAATTTTAATTACGCCAGGGATTGCCTTTTCTATAGTAAATTATTCAAAAAATAATTTTACACTGTCGCAAATTTTAAGTGCGCCAGGGATTGCCTTTTCTATAGTAAATTATTCAAAAAATAATTTTTACTGTCGCAAATTTTAATTGCGCCAGGGATTGCCTTTTCTATAGTAAATTATTCAAAAAATAATTTTTACTGTCGCAAATTTTAATTGCGCCAGGAATTGCCTTTTCTATAGTAAATTTGCAAAAAATAATTTTTGACTGTCGCAAATTTTAAATACGCCAGGGATTGCCTTTTCTATAGTAAATTATTCAAAAAATAATTTTATACTGTCGCAAATTTTATGTGCGCCAGGGATTGGCTTTTCTATAGTAAATTAATCAAAAAATAATTTTTTACTGTCGGAAATTTTAATTACGCCAGGGATTGCCTTTTCTATAGTAAATTTTGCAAAAAATAATTTTCTACTGTCGCAAATTTTAATTACGCCAGGGATTGCCTTTTCTATAGTAAATTATTCAAAAAATAATTTTTTACTGTCGCAAATTTTAATTACGCCAGGATTGCCTTTTCTATAGTAAATTATTCAAAAAATAATTTTATACTGTCGCAAATTTTAAGTGCGCCCAGGGATTGCCTTTTCTATAGTAAATTATTCAAAAAATAATTTTCTACTGTCGCAAATTTCAAATCCGCCAGGGGATTGCCTCTGCTACAGTAAATTTTGCAAAAAATAATTTTTTACTGTCGCAAATTTTAATTACGCCAGGGATTGCCTTTTCTATAGTAAATTAATCAAAAAATAATTTTATACTGTCGCAAATTTTAAGCGCGCCAGTGATTGCCTTTTCTATAGTAAATTATTCAAAAAATAATTTTCTACTGTCGCAAATTTCAAATCCGCCATGGATTGCCTTTTCTACAGTAAATTTTGCAAAAAATAATTTTTTACTGTCGCAAATTTTAATTGCGACAGGGATTGCCTTTTCTATAGTAAATTTCTCACAAATTAATTTTCTACTGTCGTAAATTGTAATTGCGCCAGGATTGCCTTTTCTATAGTAAATTATTCAAAAAATAATTTTTTACTGTCGCTAATTTTAAATACGCCAGGGATTGCCTTTTCTATAGTAAATTATTCAAAAAATAATGTTATAACTGTCGCAAATTTTAAGTGCGCCAGGATTGCCTTTTCTATAGTAAATTATTCAAAAAATAATTTTTTACTGTCGCAAATTATAAATACGCCAGGGATTGCCTTTTTCTATAGTAAATTATTCAAAAAATAATTTTTTACTGTCGCAAATTTTAATTACGCCATGGATTGCCTTTTCTATAGTAAATTATTCAAAAAATAATTTTATACTGTCGCAAATTTTAAGTGCGCCAGGGATTGCCTTTTCTATAGTAAATTATTCAAAAAAATAATTTTTTACTGTCGCAAATTTTAATTGCGCCAGGGATTTGCCTTTTCTATAGTAAATTTTGCAAAAATAATTTTTTACTGTCGCAAATTTTAAATACGCCAGGGATTGCCTTTTCTATAGTAAATTATTCAAAAAATAATTTTTATACTGTCGCAAATTTTAATTACGCCAGGGATTGCCTTTTCTATAGTAAATTATTCAAAAAATAATTTTTTACTGTCGCAAATTTTAAATACGCTAGGGATTGCCTTTTCTATAGTAAATTATTCAAAAAATAATTTTATACTGTCGCAAATTTTAATTACGCCAGGATTGCCATTTCTATAGTAAATTATTCAAAAAATAATTTTTTACTGTCGCAAATTTTAATTGCGCCAGGGATTGCCTTTTCTATAGTAAATTATTCAAAAAAATAATTTTCTACTGTCGCAAATTTTAATTGCGCCAGGGATTGCCTTTTCTATAGTAAATTATTCAAAAAATAATTTTTTTACTGTCGCAAATTTTAATTGCGCCAGGGATTGCCTTTTCTATAGTAAATTATTCAAAAAATAATTTTTTACTGTCACAAATTTTAATTACGCCAGGATTGCCTTTTCTATTAGTAAATTATTCAAAAATAATTTTATACTGTCGCAAATTTTAATTACGCCAGGTATTGCCTTTTCTATAGTAAATTATTCAAAAATAATTTTCTACTGTCGCAAATTTTAATTACGCCCAGGGATTGCCTTTTCTATAGTAAATTATTCAAAAAATAATTTTTTACTGTCGCAAATTTTAAATCCGCCAGGGATTGCCTTTTCTATAGTAAATTATCCAAAAAAAATAATTTTATACTGTCGCAAATTTTAATTTGCGCCAGGGATTGCCTTTTCTATAGTAAATTTTTCAAAAAATAATTTTCTAGTGTCGCAAATTTTAATTACGCCAGGGATTGCCTTTTCTATAGTAAATTATTCAAAAAATAATTTTTTACTGTCGCAAATTTTAAATACGCCAGGGATTGCCTTTTCTATAGTAAATTTTGCAAAAAAATAATTTTTTACTGTCGCAAATTTTAATTACGCCAGGATTGCCTTTTCTATAGTAAATTATTCAAAAAATAATTTTTTACTGTCGCAAATTTTAATTGCGCCAGGGATTGCCTTTTCTATAGTAAATTATTCAAAAATAATTTTTTACTGTCGCAAATTTTAATTGCGCCAGGGATTGCGTTTTCTATAGTAAATTTTGCAAAAAATAATTTTCCTACTGTCGCAAATTTTAATTACGCCAGGGATTGCCTTTTCTATAGTAAATTATTCAAAAAATAATTTTATACTGTCGCAAATTTTAAGTGCGCCAGGGATTGCCTTTTCTATAGTAAATTATTCAAACAATAATACTTTACTGTCGCAAATTTTAATTGCGCCAGGGATTGCCTTTTCTATAGTAAATTTTGCAAAAAATAATTTTCTACTGTCGCTAATTTTAATTGCGCCAGGGACTGCCTTTTCTATAGTAAATTATTCAAAAAATAATTTTTTACTGTCGCAAATTTTAAATACGCCAGGGATTGCCTTTTCTATAGTAAATTTTGCAAAAAATAATTTTCTACTGTCGCAAATTTTAATTACGCCAGGGATTGCCTTTTCTATAGTAAATTATTCAAAAAAATAATTTTTTACTGTCGCAAATTTTAATTGCGCCAGGGATTGCCTTTTCTATAGTAAATTATTCAAAAAATAATTTTTTTCTGTCGGAAATTTTAATTGCGCCAGGGATTGCCTTTTCTATAGTAAATTATTCAAAAAATAATTTTTTACTGTCTCAAATTTTAAATACGCCAGGGATTGCCTTTTCTATAGTAAATTATTCAAAAAATAATTTTTTACTGTCGCAAATTTTAATTACGCCAGGATTGCCTTTTCTATAGTAAATTATTCAAAAAATAATTTTTTACTGTCGCAAATTTAATTGCGCCAGGGATTGCCTTTTCTATAGTAATTATTCAAAAAATAATTTTTTACTGTCGCAAATTTCAATTTCGCCAGGGTAAAATATTCAAAAAATAATTTTCTACTGTCGCAAATTTTAATTACGCAGGGATTGCCTTTTTCTATAGTAAATTATTCAAAAAATAATTTTCTACTGTCGCAAATTTTAATTGCGCCAGGGATAGCCTTTTCTATAGTAAATTATTCAAAAAATAATTTTTTACTGTCGCAAATTTTAATTGCGCCAGGGATTGCCTTTTCTATAGTAAATTATTCAAAAAATAATTTTATACTGTCGCAATTTTTAATTACGCCAGGGATTGCCTTTTCTATAGTAAATTTCTCACAAATTAATTTTCTACTGTCGCAAATTGTAATTGCGCCAGGGATTGCCTTTTCTATAGTAAATTATTCAAAAAAATTTTTTTTACTGTCGCAAATTTTAAATACGCCAGCGATTGCCTTTTCTATAGTAAATTATTCAAAAAATAATTTTTTACTGTCGCAAATTTTAATTACGCCAGGGATTGCCTTTTCTATAGTAAATTATTCAAAAAATAATTTTTTACTGTCGCAAATTTTAATTGCGCCAGGGATTGCCTTTTCTATAGTATTTGTAAATTATTTTTTCACAAACAAAAATAATTTTTTACTGTCGCAAATTTTAAATACGCCAGGGATTGCCTTTTCTATAGTAAATTTTGCAAAAAAATAATTTTCTACTGTCGCAAATTTTAATTACGCCAGGGATTGCCTTTTCTATTGTAAATTATTCAAAAAATATTTTTTACTGTCGCAAATTTTAATTGCGCCAGGGATTGCCTTTTCTATAGTAAATTATTCAAAAAATAATTTTTTACTGTCGGAAATTTTAATTGCGCCAGGGATTGCCTTTTCTATAGTAGATTATTCAAAAAATAATTTTTTACTGTCGCAAATTTTAAATACGCCAGGGATTGCCTTTTCTATAGTAAATTATTCAAAAAATAATTTTTTACTGTCGCAAATTTTAATTACGCCAGGGATTGCCTTTTCTGTAGTAAATTATTCAAAAAATAATTTTTTACTGTCGCAAATTTTAATTGCGCCAGGGATTGCCTTTTCTATTGTAAATTATTCAAAAAATAATTTTTTACTGTCGCAAATTTCATTTCGCCAGGTAAAATATTCAAAAAATAATTTTCTTCTGTCGCAAATTTTAATTACGCCAGGGATTGCCTTTTCTATAGTAAATTATTCAAAAAATAATTTTCTAACTGTCGCAAATTTTAATTGCGCCAGGGGATAGCCTTTTCTATAGTAAATTATTCAAAAAAATAATTTTTTACTGTCGCAAATTTTAATTGCGCCAGGGATTGCCTTTTCTATAGTAAATTATTCAAAAAATAATTTTATACTGTCGCAAATTTTAATTACGCCAGGGATTGCCTTTTCTATAGTAAATTTCTCACAAATTAATTTTCTACTGTCGCAAATTGTAATTGCGCCAGGAATTGCCTTTTCTATAGTAAATTATTCAAAAAAATTTTTTTTACTGTCGCAAATTTTAAATACGCCAGGGATTGCCTTTTCTATAGTAAATTATTCAAAAAATTATTTTTTACTGTCGCAAATTTTAATTACGCCAGGGATTGCCTTTTCTATAGTAAATTATTCAAAAAATAATTTTTTACTGTCGCAAATTTTAATTGCGCCAGGGATTGCCTTTTCTATAGTAAATTATTAAAAAAATAATTTTTTACTGTCGCAAATTTCAATTTCGCCAGGTAAATTATTCAAAAAATAATTTTCTACTGTCGCAAATTTTAATTACGCCAGGGTTTGCCTTTTCTATAGTAAATTATTCAAAAAATAATTTCTACTGTCGCAAATTTTAATTGCGCCAGGGATAGCCTTTTCTATAGTAAATTATTCAAAAAATAATTTTTTTACTGTCGCAAATTTTAATTGCGCCAGGGATTGCCTTTTCTATAGTAAATTATTCAAAAATAATTTTTTACTGTCGCAAATTTTAAATACGCCAGGGATTGCCTTTTCTATAGTAAATTATTCAAAAAATAATTTTTTACTGTCGCAAATTTTAATTGCGCCAGGGATTGCCTTTTCTATAGTAAATTATTCAAAAAATAATTTTTTACTGTCGGAAATTTTAATTGCGCCAGGGATTGCCTTTTCTATAGTAAATTATTCAAAAAATAATTTTTTACTGTCGGAAATTTTAATTGCGCCAGGGATTGCCTTTTCTATAGTAAATTATTCAAAAAATAATTTTTTACTGTCGCAAATTTTAAATACGCACAGGGATTGCCTTTACTATAGTAAATTATTCAAAAAATAATTTTTTACTGTCGCAAATTTTAATTACGCCAGGGATTGCCTTTTCTATAGTAAATTATTCAAAAAATAATTTTTTACTGTCGCAAATTTTAATTGCGCCAGGGATTGCCTTTTCTATAGTAAATTATCCAAAAAAATAATTTTTTACTGTCGCAAATTTCAATTTCGCTAGGTAAATTATTCAAAAAATAATTTTCTACTGTCGCAAATTTTAATTGCGCCAGGGATTGCCTTTTCTATAGTAAATTATTCAAAAAATAATTTTTTACTGTCGCAAATTTTAAATACGCCAGGGATTGCCTTTTCTATAGTAAATTTTGCAAAAAAATAATTTTCTACTGTCGCAAATTTTAATTACGCCAGGGATTGCCTTTTCTATAGTAAATATATTCAAAAAATAATTTTTATTGTCGCAAATTTTAATTGCGCCAGGGATTGCCTTTTCTATAGTAAATTATTCAAAAAATAATTTTCTACTGTCGCAAATTTTAATTACGCCAGGGATTGCCTTTTCTATAGTAAATTATTCAAAAAATAATTTTATACTGTCGCCAATTTTAAGTGCGCCAGGGATTGCCTTTTCTATAGTAAATTATTCAAAAAATAATTTTCTACTGTCGCAAATTTCAAATCCGCCAGGGATTGCCTTTTCTACAGTAAATTTTGCAAAAAATAATTTTTTACTGTCGCAAATTTTAATTGCGCCAGGGATTGCCTTTTCTATAGTAAATTTCTCACAAATTAATTTTCTACTGTCGCAAATTGTAATTGCGCCAGGGATTGCCTTTCTATAGTAAATTATTCAAAAAATAATTTTTTACTGTCGCAAATTTTAAATACGCCAGGGATTGCCTTTTCTATAGTAAATTATTCAAAAAATAATTTTATACTATCGCAAATTTTAAGTGCGCCAGGGATTGCCTTTTCTATAGTAAATTATTCAAAAAATAATTTTTTACTGTCGCAAATTTTAAATACGCCAGGGATTGCCTTTTCTATAGTAAATTATTCAAAAAAATTATTTTTTACTGTCGCAAATTTTAATTAAGCCAGGGATTGCCTTTTCTATAGTAAATTATTCAAAAAATAATTTTATACTGTCGCAAATTTTAAGTGCGCCAGGGATTGCCCTTTTCTATAGTAAATTATTCAAAAAATAATTTTATACTATCGCAAATTTTAAGTGCGCCAGGGATTGCCTTTTCTATAGTAAATTATTCAAAAAAATAATTTTTTACTGTCGCAAATTTTAAATACGCCAGGGATTGCCTTTTCTATAGTAAATTATTCAAAAAAAAATTTTTTTGCTGTCGCAAATTTTAATTACGCCAGGGATTGCCTTTTCTATAGTAAATTATTCAAAAAATAATTTTATACTGTCGCAAATTTTAAGTGCGCCAGGGATTGCCTTTTCTATAGTAAATTATTCAAAAAGTAATTTTTTACTGTCGCAAATTTTCATTGCGCCAGGGATTGCCTTTTCTATAGTAAATTATTCAAAAAATAATTTTTCTACTGTCGCAAATTTTAATTGCGCCTGGGATTGCCTTCTTTATAGTAAATTATTCAAAAAATAATTTTATACTGTCGCAAATTTTAATTGCGCCAGGGATTGCCTTTTCTATAGTAAATTATTCAAAAAATAATTTTCTACTGTCGCAAATTTTAATTGCGCCAGGGATTGCCTTTTCTATAGTAAATTATTCAAAAATAATTTTCTACTGTCGCAAATTTTAATTACGCCAGGGATTGCCTTTTCTACAGTAAATTTTGCAAAAATAATTTTTTACTGTCGCAAATTTTAATTGCACCAGGGATTGCCTTTTATATAGTAAATATCTCACAAATTAATTTTCTACTGTCGCAAATTTTAATTACGCCAGGGATTGCCTTTTCTATAGTAAATTATTCAAAAAATAATTTTCTACTGTCGCAAATTTTAATTGCGCCAGGGATTGCTTTTCTATAGTAAATTATTCAAAAAATAATTTTCTACTGTCGCAAATTTTAATTGCGCCAGGGATTGCCTTTTCTATAGTAAATTATTCAAAAAAATAATTTTCTACTGTCGCAAATTTAATTACGCCCAGGGATTGCCTTTTCTATAGTAAATTATTCAAAAAATAATTTTATACTGTCGCAAATTTTAAGTGCGCCAGGGATTGCCTTTTCTATAGTAAATTATTCAAAAAATAATTTTCTAACTGTCGCAAATTTCAAATCCGCCAGGGATTGCCTTTTCTACAGTAAAATTTTGCAAAAAATAATTTTTTACTGTCGCAAATTTTAATTGCGCCAGGGATTGCCTTTTCTATCGTAAATTTCTCACAAATTAATTTTCTACTGTTCGCAAATTGTAATTGCGCCAGGGATTGCCTTTTCTATAGTAAATTATTCAAAACAATAATTTTTTACTGTCGCAAATTTTAAATACGCCAGGGATTGCCTTTTCTATAGTAAATTATTCAAAAAATAATTTTATACTATCGCAAATTTTAAGTGCGCCAGGGGATTGCCTTTTCTATAGTAAATTATTCAAAAATAATTTTTTACCGTCGCAAATTTTAAATACGCCAGGGATTGCCTTTTCTATAGTAAATTATTCAAAAAATAATTTTTTACTGTCGCAAATTTTAATTAAGCCAGGGATTGCCTTTTCTATAGTAAATTATTCAAAAAATAATTTTATACTGTCGCAAATTTTAAATACGCCAGGGATTGCCTTTTCTATAGTAAATTATTCAAAAAATAATTTTATACTATCGCAAATTTTAAGTGCGCCAGGGATTGCCTATTCTATAGTAAATTATTCAAAAAATAATTTTTACTGTCGCAAATTTTAAATACGCCAGGGATTGCCTTTTCTATAGTAAATTATTCAAAAAATAATTTTTTACTGTCGCAAATTATAATTACGCCAGGGATTGCCTTTTCTATAGTAAATTATTCAAAAAATAATTTTAAACTGTCGCAAATTTTAAGTGCGCCAGGGATTGCCTTTTCTATAGTAAATTATTCAAAAAATAATTTTTTACTGTCGCAAATTTTAATTGCGCCAGGGGATTGCCTTTTCTATAGTAAATTTTGCAAAAAATAATTTTTTACTGTCGCAAATTTTAAATACGCCAGGGATTGCCTTTTCTATAGTAAATTATTCAAAAAATAATTTTATACTGTCGCAAATTTTAAGTGCGCCAGGGATTGCCCTTTTCTATAGTAAATTATTCAAAAAATAATTTTTTACTGTCGCAAATATTAAATACGCCAGGGATTGCCTTTTCTGTAGTAAATTATTCAAAAAATATTTTTATACTGTCAGCAAATTTTAATTATGCCAGTGGATTGCCTTTTCTATAGTAAATTATTCAAAAAAATAATTTTTTACTGTCGCAAATATTAATTGCGCCAGGGATTGCCTTTTCTATAGTAAATTATTCAAAAAATAATTTTCTACTGTCGCAAATTTTAATTGCGCCTGGGATTGCCTTTTTTATAGTAAATTATTCAAAAAATAATTTTATACTGTCGCAAATTTAATTGCGCCAGGGATTGCCTTTTCTATAGTAAATTATTCAAAAAAATAATTTTCTACTGTCGCAAATTTTAAATTGCGCCAGGATTGCCTTTTCTATAGTAAATTATTCAAAAAATAATTTTCTACTGTCGCAAATTTTAATTACGCCAGGGATTGCCTTTTCTACAGTAAATTTTGCAAAAAAATAATTTTTTACTGTCGCAAATTTTAATTGCGCCAGGGATTGCCTTTTCATATAGTAAATTTCTCACAAAATTAATTTTCTACTGTCGCAAATTTTAATTACGCCAGGGATTGCCTTTTCTATAGTAAATTATTCAAAAAATAATTTTCTACTGTCGCAAATTTTAAATACGCCAGGGATTGCCTTTTCTATAGTAAATTATTCCAAAAATAATTTTTTACTGTCGCAAATTTTAATTACGCCAGGGATTGCCTTTTTCTATAGTAAATTATTCAAAAAATAATTTTACACTGTCGCAAATTTTAAGTGCGCCAGGGATTGCCTTTTCTATAGTAAATTATTCAAGAAATAATTTTTACTGTCGCAAATTTTAATTGCGCCAGGGATTGCCTTTTCTATAGTAAATTATTCAAAAAATAATTTTTTACTGTCGCAAATATTAATTGCGCCAGGAATTGCCTTTTCTATAGTAAATTTTGCAAAAAAATATTTTTGACTGTCGCAAATTTTAAATACGCCAGGGATTGCCTTTTCTATAGTAAATTATTCAAAAATTAATTTTATACTGTCGCAAATTTTATGTGCGCCAGGGATTGGCTTTTCTATAGTAAATTATTCAAAAAATAATTTTTTATTGTCGCAAATTTATAATTACGCCAGGGATTGCCTTTTCTATAGTAAATTAATCAAAAAATAATTTTATACTGTCGCAAATTTTAAGCGCGCCAGGGATTGCCTTTTCTATAGTAAATTATTCAAAAAATAATTTTCTACTGTCGCAAATTTCAAATCCGCCAGGGATTGCCTTTTCTACAGTAATTTTTGCAAAAAAATAATTTTTTACTGTCGCAAATTTTAATTGCGACAGAATTGCCTTTTCTATAGTAAATTTCTCACAAATTAATTTTCTACTGTCGTAAATTGTAATTGCGCCAGGGATTGCCTTTTCTATAGTAAATTATTCAAAAAATAATTTTTTACTGTCGCTAATTTTAAATACGCCAGGGATTGCCTTTTCTATAGTAAATTATTCAAAAAATAATGTTATACTGTCGCAAATTTTAAGTGCGCCAGGGATTGCCTTTTCTATAGTAAATTATTCAAAAAATAATTTTTTACTGTCGCAAATTATAAATACGCCAGGGATTGCTTTTTTTTATAGTAAATTATTCAAAAATAATTTTTTACTGTCGCAAATTTTAATTACGCCAGGGATTGCCTTTTCTATAGTAAATTATTCAAAAAATAATTTTATACTGTCGCAAATTTTAAGTGCGCCAGGGATTGCCTTTTCTATAGTAAATTATTCAAAAAATAATTTTTTACTGTCGCAAATTTTAATTGCGCCAGGGATTGCCTTTTCTATAGTAAATTTTGCAAAAAATAATTTTTTACTGTCGCAAATTTTAAATACGCCAGGGATTGCCTTTTCTATAGTAAATTATTCAAAAAATAATTTTATACTGTCGCAAATTTTAATTACGCCAGGGATTGCCTTTTCTATAGTAAATTATTCAAAAAAATAATTTTTTACTGTCGCAAATTTTAAATACGCTAGGATTGCCTTTTCTATAGTAAATTATTCAAAAAATAATTTTATACTGTCGCAAATTTTAATTACGCCAGGGATTGCCTTTTCTATAGTAAATTATTCAAAAAATAATTTTTTACTGTCGCAAATTTAATTGCGCCAGGGATTGCCTTTTCTATAGTAAATTATTCAAAAAATAATTTTCTACTGTCGCAAATTTTAATTGCGCCAGGGATTGCCTTTTCTATAGTAAATTATTCAAAAAATAATTTTTTACTGTCGCAAATTTTAATTGCGCCAGGGATTGCCTTTTCTATAGTAAATTATTCAAAAAAATAATTTTTTACTGTCGCAAATTTTAATTACGCCAGGGATTGCCTCTTCTATAGTAAATTATTCAAAAAATAATTTTATACTGTCGCAAATTTTAATTACGCCAGGTATTGCCTTTTCCTATAGTAAATTATTCAAAAATAATTTTCTACTGTCACAAATTTTAATTACGCCAGGGATTGCCTTTTCTATAGTAAATTATTCAAAAAATAATTTTTTACTGTCGCAATTTTAATTGCGCGCCAGGGATTGCCTTTTCTATAGTAAATTATCCAAAAAATAATTTTATACTGTCGCAAATTTTAATTGCGCCAGGGATTGCCTTTTCTATAGTAAATATTGCAAAAAATAATTTTCTAGTGTCGCCAAATTTTAATTACGCCAGGGATTGCCTTTTCTATAGTAAATTATTCAAAAAATAATTTTTTACGGTCGCAAATTTTAAATACGCCAGGGATTGCCTTTTCTATAGTAAATTTTGCAAAAAAATAATTTTTTACTGTCGCAAATTTTAATTACGCCAGGGATTGCCTTTTCTATAGTAAATTATTCAAAAAATAATTTTTTACTGTCGCAAATTTTAATTGCGCCAGGGATTGCCTTTTCTATAGTAAATTATTCAAAAAATAATTTTTTACTGTCGCAAAATTTAATTGCGCCAGGGATTGCGTTTTCTATAGTAAATTTTGCAAAAAAATAATTTTCTACTGTCGCAAATTTTAATTACGCCAGGGATTGCCTTTTCTATAGTAAATTATTCAAAAAATAATTTTATACTGTCGCAAATTTTAAGTGCGCCAGGGATTGCCTTTTCTATAGTAAATTATTCAAAAAATAATTCTTTACTGTCGCAAATTTTAATTGCGCCAGGGATTGCCTTTTCTATAGTAAATTATTCAAAAAATAATTTTTTACTGTTCGCAAATTTTAAATACGCCAGGGATTGCCTTTTCTATAGTAAATTTTGCAAAAAAATAATTTTCTACTGTCGCAAATTTTAATTACGCCAGGGATTGCCTTTTCTATAGTAAATTATTCAAAAAATAATTTTTTACTGTCGCAAATTTTAATTGCGCCAGGGATTGCCTTTTCTATAGTAAATTATTCAAAAAATAATTTTTTACTGTCGGAAATTTTAATTGCGCCAGGGATTGCCTTTTCTATAGTAAATTATTCAAAAAATAATTTTTTACTGTCGCAAATTTTAAATACGCCAGGAATTGCCTTTTCTATAGTAAATTATTCAAAAAATAATTTTTTACTGTCGCAAATTTTAATTACGCCAGGGATTGCCTTTTCTATAGTAAATTATTCAAAAAATAATTTTTTACTGTCGCAAATTTTAATTGCGCCAGGGATTGCCTTTTCTATAGTAAATTATTCAAAAAATAATTTTTTACTCTCGCAAATTTCAATTTCGCCAGGTAAAATATTCAAAAAATAATTTTCTACTGTCGCAAATTTTAATTACGCCAGGGATTGCCCTTTTCTATAGTAAATTATTCAAAAAATAATTTTCTACTGTCGCAAATTTTAATTGCGCCAGGGATAGCCTTTTCTATAGTAAATTATTCAAAAAATAATTTTTTACTGTCGCAAATTTTAATTGCGCCAGGGATTGCCTTTTCTATAGCAAATTATTCAAAAAATAATTTTATACTGTCGCAAATTTTAATTACGCCAGGGATTGCCTTTTCTATAGTAAATTTTCTCACAAATTAATTTTCTACTGTCGCAAATTGTAATTGCGCCAGGGATTGCCTTTTCTATAGTAAATTATTCAAAAAATTTTTTTTTTACTGTCGCAAATTTTAAATACGCCAGGGATTGCATTTTCTATAGCAAATTATTCAAAAAATAATTTTTTACTGTCGCAAATTTTAATTACGCCAGGGATTGCCTTTTCTATAGTAAATTATTCAAAAAATAATTTTTTACTGTCGCAAATTTTAATTGCGCCAGGGACTGCCTTTTCTATAGTAAATTATTAAAAAAATAATTTTTTACTGTCGCAAATTTCAATTTCGCCAGGTAAATTATTCAAAAAATAATTTTCTACTGTCGCAAATTTTAATTACGCCAGGGATTGCCTTTTCTATAGTAAATTATTCAAAAAATAATTTTCTACTGTCGCAAATTTTAATTGCGCCAGGGATAGCCTTTTCTATAGTAAATTATTCAAAAAATAATTTTTTTACTGTCGCAAATTTTAATTACGCCAGGGATTGCCTTTTCTATAGTAAATTATTCAAAAAATAATTTTTTACTGGTCGCAAATTTTAATTGCGCCAGGGATTGCCTTTTCTATAGTAAATTATTCAAAAAATAATTTTTTACTGTCGCAAATTTAAATACGCCAGGGATTGCCTTTTCTGTAGTAAATTTTGCAAAAAAATAATTTTCTACTGTCGCAAATTTTAATTACGCCAGGGATTGCCTTTTCTATAGTAAATTATTCAAAAAATAATTTTTTTACTGTCGCAAATTTTAAATTGCGCCAGGGGATTGCCTTTTCTATAGTAAATTATTCAAAAAATAATTTTTTACTGTCGGAAATTTTAATTGCGACAGGGATTGCCTTTTCTATAGTAAATTATTCAAAAAATAATTTTTTACTGTCGCAAATTTTAAATACGCCAGGGATTGCCTTTTCTATAGTAAATTATTCAAAAAATATTTTTTTACTGTCGCAAATTTTAATTACGCCAGGGATTGCCTTTTCTATAGTAAATTATTCAAAAAATAATTTTTTATTGTCGCAATTTTAATTGCGCCAGGGATTGCCTTTTCTATAGTAAATTATTCAAAAAATAATTTTTTACTGTCGCAAATTTCAATTTCGCCAGGTAAAATATTCAAAAAATAATTTTCTACTGTCGCAAATTTTAATTACGCCAGGGATTGCCTTTTCTATAGTAAATTATTCAAAAAATAATTTTTTATTGTCGCAAATTTTAATTGCGCCAGGGATTGCCTTTTCTATAGTAAATTATTCAAAAAATAATTTTTTACTGTCGCAAATTTTAATTGCGCCAGGGATTGCCTTTTCTATAGTAAATTATTCAAAAATAATTTTTTACTGTCGGAAATTTTAATTGCGCCAGGGATTGCCTTTTCTATAGTAAATTATTCAAAAAATAATTTTTACTGTCGCAAATTTCAATTTCGCCAGGTAAAATATTCAAAAAATAATTTTCTACTGTCGCAAATTTTAATTACGCCAGGGATTGCCTTTTCTATAGTAAATTATTCAAAAAAATAATTTTTTTATTGTCGCAAATTTTAATTGCGCCAGGGATTGCCTTTTCTATAGTAAATTATTCAAAAAAATAATTTTTTACTGTCGCAAATTTTAACTGCGCCAGGGATTGCCTTTTCTATAGTAAATTATTCAAAAAAATAATTTTTTACTGTCGGAAATTTTAATTGCGCCAGGGATTGCCTTTTCTATAGTAAATTATTCAAAAAATAATTTTTTACTGTCGCAAATTTTAAATACGCCAGGGATTGCCTTTTCTATAGTAAATTATTCAAAAAATAATTTTTTACTGTCGCAAATTTTAATTACGCCAGGGATTGCCTTTTCTATAGTAAATTATTCAAAAAATAATTTTTTACTGTCGCAAATTTTAATTGCGCCAGGGGATTGCCTTTTCTATAGTAAATTATTTCAAAAAATAATTTACTATAGAAAAGGCAATCCCTGGCGCAATTAAAATTTGCGACAGTAAAAAATTATTTTTTGAATAATTTACTATAGAAAAGGCAATCCCTGGCGTAATTAAAATTTGCGACAGTAAAAAATTATTTTTTGAATAATTTACTATAGAAAAGGCAATCCCTGGCGTATTTAAAATTTGCGACAGTAAAAAATTATTTTTTGAATAATTTACTATAGAAAAGGCAATCCCTGGCGCAATTAAAATTTCCGACAGTAAAAAATTATTTTTTGAATAATTTACTATAGAAAAGGCAATCCCTGGCGCAGTTAAAATTTGCGACAGTAAAAAATTATTTTTTGAATAATTTACTATAGAAAAGGCAATCCCTGGCGCAATTAAAATTTGCGACAATAAAAAATTATTTTTTGAATAATTTACTATAGAAAAGGCAATCCCTGGCGTAATTAAATTTGCGACAGTAGAAAATTATTTTTTGAATATTTTTACCTGGCGAAATTGAAATTTGCGACAGTAAAAAATTATTTTTTGAATAATTTACTATAGAAAAGGCAATCCCTGGCGCAATTAAAATTTCCGACAGTAAAAAATTATTTTTTGAATAATTTACTATAGAAAAGGCAATCCCTGGCGCAATTAAAATTTGCGACAGTAAAAAATTATTTTTTGAATAATTTACTATAGAAAAGGCAATCCCTGGCGCAATTAAAATTTGCGACAATAAAAAATTATTTTTTGAATAATTTACTATAGAAAAGGCAATCCCTGGCGTAATTAAAATTTGCGACAGTAGAAAATTATTTTTGAATATTTTACCTGGCGAAATTGAAATTTGCGACAGTAAAAAAATTATTTTTTGAATAATTTACTATAGAAAAGGCAATCCCTGGCGCAATTAAAATTTGCGACAATAAAAAATTATTTTTGAATAATTTACTATAGAAAAGGCAATCCCTGGCGTAATTAAAATTTTGCGACAGTAAAAAAAATATTTTTTGAATAATTTACTATAGAAAAGGCAATCCCTGGCGTATTTAAAATTTGCGACAGTAAAAAATTATTTTTTGAATAATTTACTATAGAAAAGGCAATCCCTGTCGCAATTAAAATTTCCGACAGTAAAAAATTATTTTTTGAATAATTTACTATAGAAAAGGCAATCCCTGGCGCAATTAAAATTTGCGACAGTAAAAAATTATTTTTTGAATAATTTACTATAGAAAAGGCAATCCCTGGCGTAATTAAATTTGCGACAGTAGAAAATTATTTTTTTTGCAAAATTTACTACAGAAAAGGCAATCCCTGGCGTATTTTAAAATTTGCGACAGTAAAAAAATTATTTTTTGAATAATTTACTATAGAAAAGGCAATCCCTGGCGCAATTAAAATTTGCGACAGTAAAAAATTATTTTTTGAATAATTTACTATAGAAAAGGCAATCCCTGGCGTAATTAAAATTTGCGACAGTAAAAAATTATTTTTTGAATAATTTACTATAGAAAAGGCTATCCCTGGCGCAATTAAAATTTGCGACAGTAGAAAATTATTTTTTGAATAATTTACTATAGAAAAGGCAATCCCCTGGCGTAATTAAAATTTGCGACAGTAGAAAATTATTTTTTGAATAATTTACCTGGCGAAATTGAAATTTGCGACAGTAAAAAATTATTTTTTTAATAATTTACTATAGAAAAGGCAGTCCCTGGCGCAATTAAAATTTGCGACAGTAAAAAATTATTTTTTGAATAATTTACTATAGAAAAGGCAATCCCTGGCGTAATTAAAATTTGCGACAGTAAAAAATTATTTTTTTGAATAATTTGCTATAGAAAATGCAATCCTGGCGTATTTAAAATTTGCGACAGTAAAAAAAAATTTTTTGAATAATTTACTATAGAAAAGGCAATCCCTGGCGCAATTACAATTTGCGACAGTAGAAAATTAATTTGTGAGAAATTTACTATAGAAAAGGCAATCCCTGGCGTAATTAAAATTTGCGACAGTATAAAATTATTTTTTGAATAATTTGCTATAGAAAAGGCAATCCCTGGCGCAATTAAAATTTGCGACAGTAAAAAATTATTTTTTGAATAATTTACTATAGAAAAGGCTATCCCTGGCGCAATTAAAATTTGCGACAGTAGAAAATTATTTTTTGAATAATTTACTATAGAAAAGGCAATCCCTGGCGTAATTAAAATTTGCGACAGTAGAAAATTATTTTTTGAATATTTTACCTGGCGAAATTGAAATTTGCGAGAGTAAAAAATTATTTTTTGAATAATTTACTATAGAAAAGGCAATCCCTGGCGCAATTAAAATTTGCGACAGTAAAAAATTATTTTTTGAATAATTTACTATAGAAAAGGCAATCCCTGGCGTAATTAAAATTTGCGACAGTAAAAAATTATTTTTTGAATAATTTACTATAGAAAAGGCAATTCTGGCGTATTTAAAATTTGCGACAGTAAAAAATTATTTTTTGAATAATTTACTATAGAAAAGGCAATCCCTGGCGCAATTAAAATTTCCGACAGTAAAAAATTATTTTTTGAATAATTTACTATAGAAAAGGCAATCCCTGGCGCAATTAAAATTTGCGACAGTAAAAAATTATTTTTTGAATAATTTACTATAGAAAAGGCAATCCCTGGCGTAATTAAAATTTGCGACAGTAGAAAATTATTTTTTTTGCAAAATTTTACTAAAGAAAAGGCAATCCCTGGCGTATTTAAAATTTGCGACAGTAAAAAATTATTTTTTGAATAATTTACTATAGAAAAGGCAATCCCTGGCGCAATTAAAATTTGCGACAGTAAAGAATTATTTTTTGAATAATTTACTATAGAAAAGGCAATCCCTGGCGCACTTAAAATTTGCGACAGTATAAAATTATTTTTTGAATAATTTACTATAGAAAAGGCAATCCCTGGCGTAATTAAATTTGCGACAGTAGAAAATTATTTTTTGCAAAATTTACTATAGAAAACGCAATCCCTGGCGCAATTAAAAATTTGCGACAGTAAAAAATTATTTTTTGAATAATTTACTATAGAAAAGGCAATCCCTGGCGCAATTAAAATTTGCGACAGTAAAAATTATTTTTTGAATAATTTACTATAGAAAAGGCAATCCCTGGCGTAATTAAAATTTGCGACAGTAAAAAATTATTTTTTTGCAAAATTTACTATAGAAAAGGCAATCCCTGGCGTATTTAAAATTTGCGACCGTAAAAAAATTATTTTTTGAATAATTTACTATAGAAAAGGCAATCCCTGGCGTAATTAAAATTTGCGACACTAGAAAATTATTTTTTGCAATATTTACTATAGAAAAGGCAATCCCTGGCGCAATTAAAATTTGCGACAGTATAAAATTATTTTTTGGATAATTTACTATAGAAAAGGCAATCCCTGGCGCAATTAAAATTTGCGACAGTAAAAAATTATTTTTTGAATAATTTACTATAGAAAAGGCAATCCCTGGCGTAATTAAAATTTGTGACAGTAGAAAATTATTTTTGAATAATTTACTATAGAAAAGGCAATACCTGGCGTAATTAAAATTTGCGACAGTATAAAATTATTTTTTGAATAATTTACTATAGAAGAGGCAATCCCTGGCGTAATTAAAATTTGCGACAGTAAAAAATTATTTTTTGAATAATTTACTATAGAAAAGGCAATCCCTGGCGCAATTAAAATTTGCGACAGTAAAAAATTATTTTTTGAATAATTTACTATAGAAAAGGCAATCCCTGGCGCAATTAAAATTTGCGACAGTAGAAAATTATTTTTTGAATAATTTACTATAGAAAAGGCAATCCCTGGCGCAATTAAAATTTGCGACAGTAAAAAATTATTTTTTGAATAATTTACTATAGAAAAGGCAATCCCTGGCGTAATTAAAATTTGCGACAGTATAAAATTATTTTTTGAATAATTTACTATAGAAAAGGCAATCCCTAGCGTATTTAAAATTTGCGACAGTAAAAAATTATTTTTTGAATAATTTACTATAGAAAAGGCAATCCCTGGCGTAATTAAAATTTGCGACAGTATAAAATTATTTTTTGAATAATTTACTATAGAAAAGGCAATCCCTGGCGTATTTAAAATTTGCGACAGTAAAAAATTATTTTTTGCAAAATTTACTATAGAAAAGGCAATCCCTGGCGCAATTAAAATTTGCGACAGTAAAAAATTATTTTTTGAATAATTTACTATAGAAAAGGCAATCCCTGGCGCACTTAAAATTTGCGACAGTATAAAATTATTTTTTGAATAATTTACTATAGAAAAGGCAATCCCTGGCGTAATTAAAATTTGCGACAGTAAAAAATTATTTTTTGAATAATTTACTATAAAAAAAAGCAATCCCTGGCGTATTTATAATTTGCGACAGTAAAAAATTATTTTTTGAATAATTTACTATAGAAAAGGCAATCCCTGGCGCACTTAAAATTTGCGACAGTATAACATTATTTTTTGAATAATTTACTATAGAAAAGGCAATCCCTGGCGTATTTAAAATTAGCGACAGTAAAAAATTATTTTTTGAATAATTTACTATAGAAAAGGCAATCCCTGGCGCAATTACAATTTACGACAGTAGAAAATTAATTTGTGAGAAATTTACTATAGAAAAGGCAATTCCTGTCGCAATTAAAATTTGCGACAGTAAAAAATTATTTTTTGCAAAATTTACTGTAGAAAAGGCAATCCCTGGCGGATTTGAAATTTGCGACAGTAGAAAATTATTTTTTGAATAATTTACTATAGAAAAGGCAATCCCTGGCGCGCTTAAAATTTGCGACAGTATAAAATTATTTTTTGATTAATTTACTATAGAAAAGGCAATCCCTGGCGTAATTAAAATTTGCGACAATAAAAAATTATTTTTTGAATAATTTACTATAGAAAAGCCAATCCCTGGCGCACATAAAATTTGCGACAGTATAAAATTAATTTTTGAATAATTTACTATAGAAAAGGCAATCCCTGGCGTATTTAAAATTTGCGACAGTCAAAAATTATTTTTTGCAAAATTTACTATAGAAAAGGCAATTCCTGGCGCAATTAATATTTGCGACAGTAAAAAATTATTTTTTGAATAATTTACTATAGAAAAGGCAATCCCTGGCGCAATTAAAATTTGCGACAGTAAAAAATTATTTCTTGAATAATTTACTATAGAAAAGGCAATCCCTGGCGCACTTAAAATTTGCGACAGTGTAAAATTATTTTTTGAATAATTTACTATAGAAAAGGCAATCCCTGGCGTAATTAAAATTTGCGACAGTAAAAAATTATTTTTGGAATAATTTACTATAGAAAAGGCAATCCCTGGCGTATTTAAAATTTGCGACAGTAGAAAATTATTTTTTGAATAATTTACTATAGAAAAGGCAATCCCTGGCGTAATTAAAATTTGCGACAGTAGAAAATTAATTTGTGAGAAATTTACTATAGAAAAGGCAATCCCTGGCGCAATTAAAATTTGCGACAGTAAAAAATTATTTTTTGCAAAATTTACTGTAGAAAAGGCAATCCCTGGCGTAATTAAAATTTGCGACAGTAGAAAATTATTTTTTGAATAATTTACTATAGAAAAGGCAATCCCTGGCGCAATTAAAATTTGCGACAGTAGAAAATTATTTTTTGAATAATTTACTATAGAAAAGGCAATCCCTGGCGCAATTAAAATTTGCGACAGTATAAAATTATTTTTTGAATAATTTACTATAAAAAAGGCAATCCCAGGCGCAATTAAAATTTGCGACAGTAGAAAATTATTTTTTGAATAATTTACTATAGAAAAGGCAATCCCTGGCGCAATTAATATTTGCGACAGTAAAAAATTATTTTTTGAATAATTTACTATAGAAAAGGCAATCCCTGGCATAATTAAAATTTGCGACAGTATAAAATTATTTTTTGAATAATTTACTACAGAAAAGGCAATCCCTGGCGTATTTAATATTTGCGACAGTAAAAAATTATTTTTTGAATAATTTACTATAGAAAAGGCAATCCCTGGCGCACTTAAAATTTGCGACAGTATAAAATTATTTTTTGAATAATTTACTATAGAAAAGGCAATCCCTGGCGTATTTAAAATTTGCGACAGTAAAAAATTATTTTTTGCAAAATTTACTATAGAAAAGGCAATCCCTGGCGCAATTAAAATTTGCGACAGTAAAAAATTATTTTTTGAATAATTTACTATAGAAAAGGCAATCCCTGGCGCACTTAAAATTTGCGACAGTTTAAAATTATTTTTTGAATAATTTACTATAGAAAAGGCAATCCCTGGCGTAATTATAATTTGCGACAGTAAAAAATTATTTTTTGAATAATTTACTATAGAAAAGGCAATCCCTGGCGTATTTAAAATTTGCGACAGTAAAAAATTATTTTTTGAATAATTTACTATAGAATAGGCAATCCCTGGCGCACTTAAAATTTGCGATAGTATAAAATTATTTTTTGAATAATTTACTATAGAAAAGGCAATCCCTGGCGTATTTAAAATTTGCGACAGTATAAAATTATTTTTTGAATAATTTACTATAGAAAAGGCAATCCCTGGCTTAATTAAAATTTGCGACAGTAAAAAATTATTTTTTGAATAATTTACTATAGAAAAGGCAATCCCTGGCGTATTTAAAATTTGCGACGGTAAAAAATTATTTTTGAATAATTTACTATAGAAAAGGCAATCCCTGGCGCACTTAAAATTTGCGATAGTATAAAATTATTTTTTGAATAATTTACTATAGAAAAGGCAATCCCTGGCGTATTTAAAATTTGCGACAGTAAAAAATTATTTTTTGAATAATTTACTATAGAAAAGGCAATCCCTGGCGCAATTACAATTTGCGACAGTAGAAAATTAATTTGTGAGAAATTTACTATAGAAAAGGCAATCCCTGGCGCAATTAAAATTTGCGACAGTAAAAAATTATTTTTTGCAAAATTTACTGTAGAAAAGGCAATCCCTGGCGGATTTGAAATTTGCGACAGTAGAAAATTATTTTTTGAATAATTTACTATAGAAAAGGCAATCCCTGGCGCACTTAAAATTTGCGACAGTATAAAATTATTTTTTGAATAATTTACTATAGAAAAGGCAATCCCTGGCGTAATTAAAATTTGCGACAGTAGAAAATTATTTTTTGAATAATTTACTATAGAAAAGGCAATCCCTGGCGCAATTAAAATTTGCGACAGTAGAAAATTATTTTTTGAATAATTTACTATAGAAAAGCAATCCCTGGCGCAATTAAAATTTGCGACAGTAGAAAATTATTTTTTGAATAATTTACTATAGAAAAGGCAATCCCTGGCGTAATTAAAATTTGCGACAGTAGAAAATTAATTTGTGAGATATTTACTATATAAAAGGCAATCCCTGGTGCAATTAAAATTTGCGACAGTAAAAAATTATTTTTTGCAAAATTTACTGTAGAAAAGGCAATCCCTGGCGTAATTAAAATTTGCGACAGTAGAAAATTATTTTTTGAATAATTTACTATAGAAAAGGCAATCCCTGGCGCAATTAAAATTTGCGACAGTAGAAAATTATTTTTTGAATAATTTACTATAGAAAAGGCAATCCCTGGCGCAATTAAAATTTGCGACAGTATAAAATTATTTTTTGAATAATTTACTATAAAGAAGGCAATCCCAGGCGCAATTAAAATTTGCGACAGTAGAAAATTATTTTTTGAATAATTTACTATAGAAAAGGCAATCCCTGGCGCAATGAAAATTTGCGACAGTAAAAAATTACTTTTTGAATAATTTACTATAGAAAAGGCAATCCCTGGCGCACTTAAAATTTGCGACAGTATAAAATTATTTTTTGAATAATTTACTATAGAAAAGGCAATCCCTGGCGTAATTAAAATTTGCGACAGCAAAAAATTTTTTTTTGAATAATTTACTATAGAAAAGGCAATCCCTGGCGTATTTAAAATTTGCGACAGTAAAAAATTATTTTTTGAATAATTTACTATAGAAAAGGCAATCCCTGGCGCACTTAAAATTTGCGATAGTATAAAATTATTTTTTGAATAATTTACTATAGAAAAGGCAATCCCTGGCGCACTTAAAATTTGCGACAGTATAAAATTATTTTTTGAATAATTTACTATAGAAAAGGCAATCCCTGGCTTAATTAAAATTTGCGACAGTAAAAAATAATTTTTTGAATAATTTACTATAGAAAAGGCAATCCCTGGCGTATTTAAAATTTGCGACAGTAAAAAATTATTTTTTGAATAATTTACTATAGAAAAGGCAATCCCTGGCGCACTTAAAATTTGCGATAGTATAAAATTATTTTTTGAATAATTTACTATAGAAAAGGCAATCCCTGGCGTATTTAAAATTTGCGACAGTAAAAAATTATTTTTTGAATAATTTACTATAGAAAGGCAATCCCTGGCGCAATTACAATTTGCGACAGTAGAAAATTAATTTGTGAGAAATTTACTATAGAAAAGGCAATCCCTGGCGCAATTAAAATTTGCGACAGTAAAAAATTATTTTTTGCAAAATTTACTGTAGAAAAGGCAATCCCTGGCGGATTTGAAATTTGCGACAGTAGAAAATTATTTTTTGAATAATTTACTATAGAAAAGGCAATCCCTGGCGCACTTAAAATTGGCGACAGTATAAAATTATTTTTTGAATAATTTACTATAGAAAAGGCAATCCCTGGCGTAATTAAAATTTGCGACAGTAGAAAATTATTTTTTGAATAATTTACTATAGAAAAGGCAATCCCTGGCGCAATTAAAATTTGCGACAATAAAAAATTATTTTTTGAATAATTTACTATAGAAAAGGCAATCCCTGGCGTAATTAAAATTTGCGACAGTAGAAAATTATTTTTTTGCAAAATTTACTATAGAAAAGGCAATCCCTGGCGTATTTAAAATTTGCGACAGTAAAAAATTATTTTTTGAATAATTTACTATAGAAAAGGCAATCCCTGGCGCAATTAAAATTTGCGACAGTAGAAAATTATTTTTTGAATAATTTACCTAGCGAAATTGAAATTTGCGACAGTAAAAAATTATTTTTTTGGATAATTTACTATAGAAAAGGCAATCCCTGGCGCAATTAAAATTTGCGACAGTAAAAAATTATTTTTTGAATAATTTACTATAGAAAAGGCAATCCCTGGCGTAATTAAAATTTGCGACAGTAAAAAATTATTTTTTGAATAATTTACTATAGTAAAGGCAATCCCTGGCGTATTTAAAATTTGCGACAGTAAAAAATTATTTTTTGAATAATTTACTATAGAAAAGGCAATCCCTGGCGCAATTAAAATTTCCGACAGTAAAAAATTATTTTTTGAATAATTTACTATAGAAAAGGCAATCCCTGGCGCAATTAAAATTTCCGACAGTAAAAAATTATTTTTTGAATAATTTACTATAGAAAAGGCAATCCCTGGCGCAATTAAAATTTGCGACAGTAAAAAATTATTTTTTGAATAATTTACTATAGAAAAGGCAATCCCTGGCGTATTTAAAATTTGCGACAGTAAAAAATTATTTTTTGAATAATTTACTATAGAAAAGGCAATCCCTGGCGCAATTAAAATTTGCGACAGTAAAAAATTATTTTTTGAATAATTTACTATAGAAAAGGCTATCCCTGGCGCAATTAAAATTTGCGACAGTAGAAAATTATTTTTTGAATAATTTACTATAGAAAAGGCAAACCCTGGCGTAATTAAAATTTGCGACAGTAGAAAATTATTTTTTGAATAATTTACCTGGCGAAATTGAAATTTGCGACAGTAAAAAATTATTTTTTTAATAATTTACTATAGAAAAGGCAATCCCTGGCGCAATTAAAATTTGCGACAGTAAAAAATTATTTTTTGAATAATTTACTATAGAAAAGGCAATCCCTGGCGTAATTAAAATTTGCGACAGTAAAAAATAATTTTTTGAATAATTTACTATAGAAAAGGCAATCCCTGGCGTATTTAAAATTTGCGACAGTAAAAAAAATTTTTTTGAATAATTTACTATAGAAAAGGCAATTCCTGGCGCAATTACAATTTGCGACAGTAGAAAATTAATTTGTGAGAAATTTACTATAGAAAAGGCAATCCCTGGCGTAATTAAAATTTGCGACAGTATAAAATTATTTTTTGAATAATTTACTATAGAAAAGGCAATCCCTGGCGCAATTAAAATTTGCGACAGTAAAAAATTATTTTTTGAATAATTTACTATAGAAAAGGCTATCCCTGGCGCAATTAAAATTTGCGACAGTAGAAAATTATTTTTTGAATAATTTACTATAGAAAAGGCAATCCCTGGCGTAATTAAAATTTGCGACAGAAGAAAATTATTTTTTGAATATTTTACCTGGCGAAATTGAAATTTGCGACAGTAAAAAATTATTTTTTGAATAATTTACAATAGAAAAGGCAATCCCTGGCGCAATTAAAATTTGCGACAGTAAAAAATTATTTTTTGAATAATTTACTACAGAAAAGGCAATCCCTGGCGTAATTAAAATTTGCGACAGTAAAAAATTATTTTTTGAATAATTTACTATAGAAAAGGCAATCCCTGGCGTATTTAAAATTTGCGACAGTAAAAAATTATTTTTTGAATAATCTACTATAGAAAAGGCAATCCCTGGCGCAATTAAAATTTCCGACAGTAAAAAATTATTTTTTGAATAATTTACTATAGAAAAGGCAATCCCTGGCGCAATTAAAATTTGCGACAGTAAAAAATTATTTTTTGAATAATTTACAATAGAAAAGGCAATCCCTGGCGTAATTAAAATTTGCGACAGTAGAAAATTATTTTTTTGCAAAATTTACTATAGAAAAGGCAATCCCTGGCGTATTTAAAATTTGCGACAGTAAAAAATTATTTTTTGAATAATTTACTATAGAAAAGGCAATCCCTGGCGCAATTAAAATTTGCGACAGTAAAAAATTATTTTTTGAATAATTTACTATAGAAAAGGCAATCCCTGGCGTAATTAAAATTTGCGACAGTAAAAAATTATTTTTTGAATAATTTACTATAGAAAAGGCAATCGCTGGCGTATTTAAAATTTGCGACAGTAAAAAAAATTTTTTTGAATAATTTACTATAGAAAAGGCAATCCCTGGCGCAATTACAATTTGCGACAGTAGAAAATTAATTTGTGAGAAATTTACTATAGAAAAGGCAATCCCTGGCGTAATTAAAATTTGCGACAGTATAAAATTATTTTTTGAATAATTTACTATAGAAAAGGCAATCCCTGGCGCAATTAAAATTTGCGACAGTAAAAAATTATTTTTTGAATAATTTACTATAGAAAAGGCTATCCCTGGCGCAATTAAAATTTGCGACAGTAGAAAATTATTTTTTGAATAATTTACTATAGAAAAGGCAATCCCTGGCGTAATTAAAATTTGCGACAGTAGAAAATTATTTTTTGAATATTTTACCTGGCGAAATTGAAATTTGCGACAGTAAAAAATTATTTTTTGAATAATTTACTATAGAAAAGGCAATCCCTGGCGCAATTAAAATTTGCGACAGTAAAAATTATTTTTTGAATAATTTACTATAGAAAAGGCAATCCCTGGCGTAATTAAAATTTGCGACAGTAAAAAATTATTTTTTGAATAATTTACTATAGAAAAGGCAATCCCTGGCGTATTTAAAATTTGAGACAGTAAAAAATTATTTTTTGAATAATTTACTATAGAAAAGGCAATCCCTGGCGCAATTAAAATTTCCGACAGAAAAAAATTATTTTTTGAATAATTTACTATAGAAAAGGCAATCCCTGGCGCAATTAAAATTTGCGACAGTAAAAAATTATTTTTTGAATAATTTACTATAGAAAAGGCAATCCCTGGCGTAATTAAAATTTGCGACAGTAGAAAATTATTTTTTTGCAAAATTTACTATAGAAAAGGCAATCCCTGGCGTATTTAAAATTTGCGACAGTAAAAAATTATTTTTTGAATAATTTACTATAGAAAAGGCAGTCCCTGGCGCAATTAAAATTAGCGACAGTAGAAAATTATTTTTTGCAAAATTTACTATAGAAAAGGCAATCCCTGGCGCAATTAAAATTTGCGACAGTAAAGTATTATTGTTTGAATAATTTACTATAGAAAAGGCAATCCCTGGCGCACTTAAAATTTGCGACAGTATAAAATTATTTTTTGAATAATTTACTATAGAAAAGGCAATCCCTGGCGTAATTAAAATTTGCGACAGTAGAAAATTATTTTTTGCAAAATTTACTATAGAAAAACGCAATCCCTGGCGCAATTAAAATTTGCGACAGTAAAAAATTATTTTTTGAATAATTTACTATAGAAAAGGCAATCCCTGGCGCAATTAAAATTTGCGACAGTAAAAAATTATTTTTTGAATAATTTACTATAGAAAAGGCAATCCCTGGCGTAATTAAAATTTGCGACAGTAAAAAATTATTTTTTTGCAAAATTTACTATAGAAAAGGCAATCCCTGGCGTATTTAAAATTTGCGACAGTAAAAAATTATTTTTTGAATAATTTACTATAGAAAAGGCAATCCCTGGCGTAATTAAAATTTGCGACACTAGAAAATTATTTTTTGAAAAATTTACTATAGAAAAGGCAATCCCTGGCGCAATTAAAATTTGCGACAGTATAAAATTATTTTTTGGATAATTTACTATAGAAAAGGCAATCCCTGGCGGATTTAAAATTTGCGACAGTAAAAAATTATTTTTTGAATAATTTACTATAGAAAAGGCAATCCCTGGCGTAATTAAAATTTGCGACAGTAGAAAATTATTTTTGAATAATTTACTATAGAAAAGGCAATACCTGGCGTAATTAAAATTTGCGACAGTATAAAATTATTTTTTGAATAATTTACTATAGAAAAGGCAATCCCTGGCGTAATTAAAATTTGTGACAGTAAAAAATTATTTTTTGAATAATTTACTATAGAAAAGGCAATCCCTGGCGCAATTAAAATTTGCGACAGTAAAAAATTATTTTTTGAATAATTTACTATAGAAAAGGCAATCCCTGGCGCAATTAAAATTTGCGACAGTAGAAAATTATTTTTTGAATAATTTACTATAGAAAAGGCAATCCCTGGCGCAATTAAAATTTGCGACAGTAAAAAATTATTTTTTGAATAATTTACTATAGAAATGGCAATCCCTGGCGTAATTAAAATTTGCGACAGTATAAAATTATTTTTTGAATAATTTACTATAGAAAAGGCAATCCCTAGCGTATTTAAAATTTGCGACAGTAAAAAATTATTTTTTGAATAATTTACTATAGAAAAGGCAATCCCTGGCGTAATTAAAATTTGCGACAGTATAAAATTATTTTTTGAATAATTTACTATAGAAAAGGCAATCCCTGGCGTATTTAAAATTTGCGACAGTAAAAAATTATTTTTTGCAAAATTTACTATAGAAAAGGCAATCCCTGGCGCAATTAAAATTTGCGACAGTAAAAAATTATTTTTTGAATAATTTACTATAGAAAAGGCAATCCCTGGCGCACTTAAAATTTGCGACAGTATAAAATTATTTTTTGAATAATTTACTATAGAAAAGGCAATCCATGGCGTAATTAAAATTTGCGACAGTAAAAAATTATTTTTTGAATAATTTACTATAGAAAAGGCAATCCCTGGCGTATTTATAATTTGCGACAGTAAAAAATTATTTTTTGAATAATTTACTATAGAAAAGGCAATCCCTGGCGCACTTAAAATTTGCGACAGTATAACATTATTTTTTGAATAATTTACTATAGAAAAGGCAATCCCTGGCGTATTTAAAATTAGCGACAGTAAAAAATTATTTTTTGAATAATTTACTATAGAAAAGGCAATCCCTGGCGCAATTACAATTTACGACAGTAGAAAATTAATTTGTGAGAAATTTACTATAGAAAAGGCAATCCCTGTCGCAATTAAAATTTGCGACAGTAAAAAATTATTTTTTGCAAAATTTACTGTAGAAAAGGCAATCCATGGCGGATTTGAAATTTGCGACAGTAGAAAATTATTTTTTGAATAATTTACTATAGAAAAGGCAATCCCTGGCGCGCTTAAAATTTGCGACAGTATAAAATTATTTTTTGATTAATTTACTATAGAAAAGGCAATCCCTGGCGTAATTAAAATTTGCGACAGTAAAAAATTATTTTTTGCAAAATTTACTGTAGCAGAGGCAATCCCTGGCGGATTTGAAATTTGCGACAGTAGAAAATTATTTTTTGAATAATTTACTATAGAAAAGGCAATCCCTGGCGCACTTAAAATTTGCGACAGTATAAAATTATTTTTTGAATAATTTACTATAGAAAAGGCAATCCCTGGCGTAATTAAAATTTGCGACAGTAAAAAATTATTTTTTGAATAATTTACTATAGAAAAGGCAATCCCTGGCGTAATTAAAATTTGCGACAGTAGAAAATTATTTTTTTGCAAAATTTACTATAGAAAAGGCAATCCCTGGCGTAATTAAAATTTCCGACAGTAAAAAATTATTTTTTGATTAATTTACTATAGAAAAGCCAATCCCTGGCGCACATAAAATTTGCGACAGTATAAAATTATTTTTTGAATAATTTACTATAGAAAAGGCAATCCCTGGCGTATTTAAAATTTGCGACAGTCAAAAATTATTTTTTGCAAAATTTACTATAGAAAAGGCAATTCCTGGCGCAATTAAAATTTGCGACAGTAAAAAATTATTTTTTGAATAATTTACTATAGAAAAGGCAATCCCTGGCGCAATTAAAATTTGCGACAGTAAAAAATTATTTTTTGAATAATTTACTATAGAAAAGGCAATCCCTGGCGCACTTAAAATTTGCGACAGTGTAAAATTATTTTTTGAATAATTTACTATAGAAAAGGCAATCCCTGGCGTAATTAAAATTTGCGACAGTAAAAAAATTATTTTTTGAATAATTTACTATAGAAAAGGCAATCCCTGGCGTATTTAAAATTTGCGACAGTAGAAAATTATTTTTTGAATAATTTACTATAGAAAAGGCAATCCCTGGCGTAATTAAAATTTGCGACAGTAGAAAATTAATTTGTGAGAAATTTACTATAGAAAAGGCAATCCCTGGCGCAATTAAAATTTGCGACAGTAAAAAATTATTTTTTGCAAAATTTACTGTAGAAAAGGCAATCCCTGGCGTAATTAAAATTTGCGACAGTAGAAAATTATTTTTTGAATAATTTACTATAGAAAAGGCAATCCCTGGCGCAATTAAAATTTGCGACAGTAGAAAATTATTTTTTGAATAATTTACTATAGAAAAGGCAATCCCTGGCGCAATTAAAATTTGCGACAGTATAAAATTATTTTTTGAATAATTTACTATAGAAAAGGCAATCCCAGGCGCAATTAAAATTTGCGACAATAGAAAATTATTTTTTGAATAATTTACTATAGAAAAGGCAATCCCTGGCGCAATTAAAATTTGCGACAGTAAAAAAATTATTTTTTGAATAATTTACTATAGAAAAGGCAATCCCTGGCGTAATTAAAGTTTGCGACAGTATAAAATTATTTTTTGAATAATTTACTATAGAAAAGGCAATCCCTGGCGTATCTAAAATTTGCGAAAGTAAAAAATTATTTTTTGAATAATTTACTATAGAAAAGGCAATCCCTGGCGCACTTAAAATTTGCGACAGTATAAAATTATTTTTTTGAATAATTTACTATAGAAAAGGCAATCCCTGGCGTATTTAAAATTTGCGACAGTAAAAAATTATTTTTTGCAAAATTTACTATAGAAAAGGCAATCCCTGGCGCAATTAAAATTTGCGACAGTAAAAAATTATTTTTTGAATAATTTACTATAGAAAAGGCAATCCCTGGCGCACTTAAAATTTGCGACAGTTTAAAATTATTTTTTGAATAATTTACTATAGAAAAGGCAATCCCTGGCGTAATTACAATTTGCGACAGTAAAAAATTATTTTTTGAATAATTTACTATAGAAAAGGCAATCCCTGGCGTATTTAAAATTTGCGACAGTAAAAAATTATTTTTTGAATAATTTACTATAGAAAAGGCAATCCCTGGCGCACTTAAAATTTGCGATAGTATAAAATTATTTTTTGAATAATTTACTATAGAAAAGGCAATCCCTGGCGCACTTAAAATTTGCGACAGTATAAAATTATTTTTTGAATAATTTACTATAGAAAAGGCAATCCCTGGCTTAATTAAAATTTGCGACAGTAAAAGATTATTTTTTGAATAATTTACTATAGAAAAGGCAATCCCTGGCGTATTTAAAATTTGCGACGGTAAAAAATTATTTTTGAATAATTTACTATAGAAAAGGCAATCCCTGGCGCACTTAAAATTTGCGATAGTATAAAATTATTTTTTGAATAATTTACTATAGAAAAGGCAATCCCTGGCGTATTTAAAATTTGCGACAGTAAAAAATTATTTTTTGAATAATTTACTATAGAAAAGGCAATCCCTGGCGCAATTACAATTTGCGACAGTAGAAAATTAATTTGTGAGAAATTTACTATAGAAAAGGCAATTACTGGCGCAATTAAAATTTGCGACAGTAAAAAATTATTTTTTGCAAAATTTACTGTAGAAAAGGCAATCCCTGGCGGATTTGAAATTTGCGACAGTAGAAAATTACTTTTTGAATAATTTACTATAGAAAAGGCAATCCCTGGCGCACTTAAAATTTGCGACAGTATAAAATTATTTTTTGAATAATTTACTATAGAAAAGGCAATCCCTGGCGTAATTAAAATTTGCGACAGTAGAAAATTATTTTTTGAATAATTTACTATAGAAAAGGCAATCCCTGGCGCAATTAAAATTTGCGACAGTAGAAAATTATTTTTTGAATAATTTACTATAGAAAAGCAATCCCTGGCGCAATTAAAATTTGCGACAGTAGAAAATTATTTTTTGAATAATTTACTATAGAAAAGGCAATCCCTGGCGTAATTAAAATTTGCGACAGTAGAAAATTAATTTGTGAGAAATTTACTATATAAAAGTCAATCCCTGGTGCAATTAAAATTTGCGACAGTAAAAAATTATTTTTTGCAAAATTTACTGTAGAAAAGGCAATCCCTGGCGTAATTAAAATTTGCGACAGTAGAAAATTATTTTTTGAATAATTTACTATAGAAAAGGCAATCCCTGGCGCAATTAAAATTTGCGACAGTAGAAAATTATTTTTTGAATAATTTACTATAGAAAAGGCAATCCCTGGCGCAATTAAAATTTGCGACAGTATAAAATTATTTTTTGAATAATTTACTATAGAGAAGGCAATCCCAGGCGCAATTAAAATTTGCGACAGTAGAAAATTATTTTTTGTATAATTTACTATAGAAAAGGCAATCCCTGGCGTATTTATAATTTGCGACAGTAAAAAATTATTTTTTGAATAATTTACTATAGAAAAGGCAATCCCTGGCGCACTTAAAATTTGCGACAGTATAACATTATTTTTTGAATAATTTACTATAGAAAAGGCAATCCCTGGCGTATTTAAAATTAGCGACAGTAAAAATTATTTTTTGAATAATTTACTATAGAAAAGGCAATCCCTGGCGCAATTACAATTTACGACAGTAGAAAATTAATTTGTGAGAAATTTACTATAGAAAAGGCAATCCCTGTCGCAATTAAAATTTGCGACAGTAAAAAATTATTTTTTGCAAAATTTACTGTAGAAAAGGCAATCCATGGCGGATTTGAAATTTGCGACAGTAGAAAATTATTTTTTGAATAATTTACTATAGAAAAGGCAATCCCTGGCGCGCTTAAAATTTGCGACAGTATAAAATTATTTTTTGATTAATTTACTATAGAAAAGGCAATCCCTGGCGTAATTAAAATTTGCGACAGTAAAAAATTATTTTTTGCAAAATTTACTGTAGAAGAGGCAATCCCTGGCGGATTTGAAATTTGCGACAGTAGAAAATTATTTTTTGAATAATTTACTACAGAAAAGGCAATCCCTGGCGCACTTAAAATTTGCGACAGTATAAAATTATTTTTTGAATAATTTACTATAGAAAAGGCAATCCCTGGCGTAATTAAAATTTGCGACAGTAAAAAATTATTTTTTGAATAATTTACTATAGAAAAGGCAATCCCTGGCGTAATTAAAATTTGCGACAGTAGAAAATTATTTTTTTGCAAAATTTACTATAGAAAAGGCAATCCCTGGCGTAATTAAAATTTGCGACAGTAAAAAATTATTTTTTGAATAATTTACTATAGAAAAGCCAATCCCTGGCGCACATAAAATTTGCGACAGTATAAAATTATTTTTTGAATAATTTACTATAGAAAAGGCAATCCCTGGCGTATTTAAAATTTGCGACAGTCAAAAATTATTTTTTGCAAAATTTACTATAGAAAAGGCAATTCCTGGCGCAATTAAAATTTGCGACAGTAAAAAATTATTTTTTGAATAATTTACTATAGAAAAGGCAATCCCTGGCGCAATTAAAATTTGCGACAGTAAAAAATTATTTTTTGCAAAATTTACTGTAGAAAAGGCAATCCCTGGCGTAATTAAAATTTGCGACAGTAGAAAATTATTTTTTGAATAATTTACTATAGAAAAGGCAATCCCTGGCGCAATTAAAATTTGCGACAGTAGAAAATTATTTTTTGAATAATTTACTATAGAAAAGGCAATCCCTGGCGCAATTAAAATTTGCGACAGTATAAAATTATTTTTTGAATAATTTACTATAGAGAAGGCAATCCCAGGCGCAATTAAAATTTGCGACAGTAGAAAATTATTTTTTGTATAATTTACTATAGAAAAGGCAATCCCTGGCGTATTTATAATTTGCGACAGTAAAAAATTATTTTTTGAATAATTTACTATAGAAAAGGCAATCCCTGGCGCACTTAAAATTTGCGACAGTATAACATTATTTTTTGAATAATTTACTATAGAAAAGGCAATCCCTGGCGTATTTAAAATTAGCGACAGTAAAAATTATTTTTTGAATAATTTACTATAGAAAAGGCAATCCCTGGCGCAATTACAATTTACGACAGTAGAAAATTAATTTGTGAGAAATTTACTATAGAAAAGGCAATCCCTGTCGCAATTAAAATTTGCGACAGTAAAAAATTATTTTTTGCAAAATTTACTGTAGAAAAGGCAATCCATGGCGGATTTGAAATTTGCGACAGTAGAAAATTATTTTTTGAATAATTTACTATAGAAAAGGCAATCCCTGGCGCGCTTAAAATTTGCGACAGTATAAAATTATTTTTTGATTAATTTACTATAGAAAAGGCAATCCCTGCGTAATTAAAATTTGCGACAGTAAAAAATTATTTTTTGCAAAATTTACTGTAGAAGAGGCAATCCCTGGCGGATTTGAAATTTGCGACAGTAGAAAATTATTTTTTGAATAATTTACTACAGAAAAGGCAATCCCTGGCGCACTTAAAATTTGCGACAGTATAAAATTATTTTTGAATAATTTACTATAGAAAAGGCAATCCCTGGCGTAATTAAAATTTGCGACAGTAAAAAATTATTTTTTGAATAATTTACTATAGAAAAGGCAATCCCTGGCGTAATTAAAATTTGCGACAGTAGAAAATTATTTTTTTGCAAAATTTACTATAGAAAAGGCAATCCCTGGCGTAATTAAAATTTGCGACAGTAAAAAATTATTTTTTGAATAATTTACTATAGAAAAGCCAATCCCTGGCGCACATAAAATTTGCGACAGTATAAAATTATTTTTTGAATAATTTACTATAGAAAAGGCAATCCCTGGCGTATTTAAAATTTGCGACAGTCAAAAATTATTTTTTGCAAAATTTACTATAGAAAAAGGCAATTCCTGGCGCAATTAAAATTTGCGACAGTAAAAAATTATTTTTTGAATAATTTACTATAGAAAAGGCAATCCCTGGCGCAATTAAAATTTGCGACAGTAAAAAATTATTTTTTGAATAATTTACTATAGAAAAGGCAATCCCTGGCGCAGTTAAAATTTGCGACAGTGTAAAATTATTTTTTGAATAATTTACTATAGAAAAGGCAATCCCTGGCGTAATTAAAATTTGCGACAGTAAAAAATTATTTTTTGAATAATTTACTATAGAAAAGGCAATCCCTGGCGTATTTAAAATTTGCGACAGTAGAAAATTATTTTTTGAATAATTTACTATAGAAAAGGCAATCCCTGGCGTAATTAAAATTTGCGACAGTAGAAAATTAATTTGTGAGAAATTTACTATAGAAAAGGCAATCCCTGGCGCAATTAAAATTTGCGACAGTAAAAAATTATTTTTTGCAAAATTTACTGTAGAAAAGGCAATCCTGGCGTAATTAAAATTTGCGACAGTAGAAAATTATTTTTTGAATAATTTACTATAGAAAAGGCAATCCCTGGCGCAATTAAAATTTGCGACAGTAGAAAATTATTTTTTGAATAATTTACTATAAAAAAGGCAATCCCTGGCGCACTTAAAATTTGCGATAGTATAAAATTATTTTTTGAATAATTTACTATAGAAAAGGCAATCCCTGGCGCACTTAAAATTTGCGACAGTATAAAATTATTTTTTGAATAATTTACTATAGAAAAGGCAAACCCTGGCTTAATTAAAATTTGCGACAGTAAAAAATTATTTTTTGAATAATTTACTATAGAAAAGGCAATCCCTGGCGTATTTAAAATTTGCGACGGTAAAAAATTATTTTTGAATAATTTACTATAGAAAAGGCAATCCCTGGCGCACTTAAAATTTGCGATAGTATAAAATTATTTTTTGAATAATTTACTATAGAAAAGGCAATCCCTGGCGTATTTAAAATTTGCGACAGTAAAAAATTATTTTTTGAATAATTTACTATAGAAAAGGCAATCCCTGGCGCAATTACAATTTGCGACAGTAGAAAATTAATTTGTGAGAAATTTACTATAGAAAAGGCAATTACTGGCGCAATTAAAATTTGCGACAGTAAAAAATTATTTTTTGCAAAATTTACTGTAGAAAAGGCAATCCCTGGCGGATTTGAAATTTGCGACAGTAGAAAATTACTTTTTGAATAATTTACTATAGAAAAGGCAATCCCTGGCGCACTTAAAATTTGCGACAGTATAAAATTATTTTTTGAATAATTTACTATAGAAAAGGCAATCCCTGGCGTAATTAAAATTTGCGACAGTAGAAAATTATTTTTTGAATAATTTACTATAGAAAAGGCAATCCCTGGCGCAATTAAAATTTGCGACAGTAGAAAATTATTTTTTGAATAATTTACTATAGAAAAGCAATCCCTGGCGCAATTAAAATTTGCGACAGTAGAAAATTATTTTTTGAATAATTTACTATAGAAAAGGCAATCCCTGGCGTAATTAAAATTTGCGACAGTAGAAAATTAATTTGTGAGAAATTTACTATATAAAAGTCAATCCCTGGTGCAATTAAAATTTGCGACAGTAAAAAATTATTTTTTGCAAAATTTACTGTAGAAAAGGCAATCCCTGGCGTAATTAAAATTTGCGACAGTAGAAAATTATTTTTTGAATAATTTACTATAGAAAAGGCAATCCCTGGCGCAATTAAAATTTGCGACAGTAGAAAATTATTTTTTGAATAATTTACTATAGAAAAGGCAATCCCTGGCGCAATTAAAATTTGCGACAGTATAAAATTATTTTTTGAATAATTTACTATAGAGAAGGCAATCCCAGGCGCAATTAAAATTTGCGACAGTAGAAAATTATTTTTTGTATAATTTACTATAGAAAAGGCAATCCCTGGCGTATTTATAATTTGCGACAGTAAAAAATTATTTTTTGAATAATTTACTATAGAAAAGGCAATCCCTGGCGCACTTAAAATTTGCGACAGTATAACATTATTTTTTGAATAATTTACTATAGAAAAGGCAATCCCTGGCGTATTTAAAATTAGCGACAGTAAAAATTATTTTTTGAATAATTTACTATAGAAAAGGCAATCCCTGGCGCAATTACAATTTACGACAGTAGAAAATTAATTTGTGAGAAATTTACTATAGAAAAGGCAATCCCTGTCGCAATTAAAATTTGCGACAGTAAAAAATTATTTTTTGCAAAATTTACTGTAGAAAAGGCAATCCCTGGCGTAATTAAAATTTGCGACAGTAGAAAATTATTTTTTGAATAATTTACTATAGAAAAGGCAATCCCTGGCGCAATTAAAATTTGCGACAGTAGAAAATTATTTTTTGAATAATTTACTATAGAAAAGGCAATCCCTGGCGCAATTAAAATTTGCGACAGTATAAAATTATTTTTTGAATAATTTACTATAGAAAAGGCAATCCCAGGCGCAATTAAAATTTGCGACAATAGAAAATTATTTTTTGAATAATTTACTATAGAAAAGGCAATCCCTGGCGCAATTAAAATTTGCGACAGTAAAAAATTATTTTTTGAATAATTTACTATAGAAAAGGCAATCCCTGGCGTAATTAAAATTTGCGACAGTATAAAATTATTTTTTGAATAATTTACTATAGAAAAGGCAATCCCTGGCGTATTTAAAATTTGCGACAGTAAAAAATTATTTTTTGAATAATTTACTATAGAAAAGGCAATCCCTGGCGCACTTAAAATTTGCGACAGTATAAAATTATTTTTTGAATAATTTACTATAGAAAAGGCAATCCCTGGCGTATTTAAAATTTGCGACAGTAAAAAATTATTTTTTGAATAATTTACTATAGAAAAGGCAATCCCTGGCGCAATTACAATTTGCGACAGTAGAAAATTAATTTGTGAGAAATTTACTATAGAAAAGGCAATTACTGGCGCAATTAAAATTTGCGACAGTAAAAAATTATTTTTTGCAAAATTTACTGTAGAAAAGGCAATCCCTGGCGGATTTGAAATTTGCGACAGTAGAAAATTACTTTTTGAATAATTTACTATAGAAAAGGCAATCCCTGGCGCACTTAAAATTTGCGACAGTATAAAATTATTTTTTGAATAATTTACTATAGAAAAGGCAATCCCTGGCGTAATTAAAATTTGCGACAGTAGAAAATTATTTTTTGAATAATTTACTATAGAAAAGGCAATCCCTGGCGCAATTAAAATTTGCGACAGTAGAAAATTATTTTTTGAATAATTTACTATAGAAAAGCAATCCCTGGCGCAATTAAAATTTGCGACAGTAGAAAATTATTTTTTGAATAATTTACTATAGAAAAGGCAATCCCTGGCGTAATTAAAATTTGCGACAGTAGAAAATTAATTTGTGAGAAATTTACTATATAAAAGTCAATCCCTGGTGCAATTAAAATTTGCGACAGTAAAAAATTATTTTTTGCAAAATTTACTGTAGAAAAGGCAATCCCTGGCGTAATTAAAATTTGCGACAGTAGAAAATTATTTTTTGAATAATTTACTATAGAAAAGGCAATCCCTGGCGCAATTAAAATTTGCGACAGTAGAAAATTATTTTTTGAATAATTTACTATAGAAAAGGCAATCCCTGGCGCAATTAAAATTTGCGACAGTATAAAATTATTTTTTGAATAATTTACTATAGAGAAGGCAATCCCAGGCGCAATTAAAATTTGCGACAGTAGAAAATTATTTTTTGTATAATTTACTATAGAAAAGGCAATCCCTGGCGTATTTATAATTTGCGACAGTAAAAAATTATTTTTTGAATAATTTACTATAGAAAAGGCAATCCCTGGCGCACTTAAAATTTGCGACAGTATAACATTATTTTTTGAATAATTTACTATAGAAAAGGCAATCCCTGGCGTATTTAAAATTAGCGACAGTAAAAATTATTTTTTGAATAATTTACTATAGAAAAGGCAATCCCTGGCGCAATTACAATTTACGACAGTAGAAAATTAATTTGTGAGAAATTTACTATAGAAAAGGCAATCCCTGTCGCAATTAAAATTTGCGACAGTAAAAAATTATTTTTTGCAAAATTTACTGTAGAAAAGGCAATCCCTGGCGTAATTAAAATTTGCGACAGTAGAAAATTATTTTTTGAATAATTTACTATAGAAAAGGCAATCCCTGGCGCAATTAAAATTTGCGACAGTAGAAAATTATTTTTTGAATAATTTACTATAGAAAAGGCAATCCCTGGCGCAATTAAAATTTGCGACAGTATAAAATTATTTTTTGAATAATTTACTATAGAAAAGGCAATCCCAGCCGCAATTAAAATTTGCGACAATAGAAAATTATTTTTTGAATAATTTACTATAGAAAAGGCAATCCCTGGCGCAATTAAAATTTGCGACAGTAAAAAATTATTTTTTGAATAATTTACTATAGAAAAGGCAATCCCTGGCGTAATTAAAATTTGCGACAGTATAAAATTATTTTTTGAATAATTTACTATAGAAAAGGCAATCCCTGGCGTATTTAAAATTTGCGACAGTAAAAAATTATTTTTTGAATAATTTACTATAGAAAAGGCAATCCCTGGCGCACTTAAAATTTGCGACAGTATAAAATTATTTTTTGAATAATTTACTATAGAAAAGGCAATCCCTGGCGTATTTAAAATTTGCGACAGTAAAAAATTATTTTTTGCAAAATTTACTATAGAAAAGGCAATCCCTGGCGCAATTAAAATTTGCGACAGTAAAAAATTATTTTTTGAATAATTTACTATAGAAAAGGCAATCCCTGGCGCACTTAAAATTTGCGACAGTTTAAAATTATTTTTTGAATAATTTACTATAGAAAAGGCAATCCCTGGCGTAATTATAATTTGCGACAGTAAAAAATTATTTTTTGAATAATTTACTATAGAAAAGGCAATCCCTGGCCTATTTAAAATTTGCGACAGTAAAAAATTATTTTTTGAATAATTTACTATAGAAAAGGCAATCCCTGGCGCACTTAAAATTTGCGATAGTATAAAATTATTTTTTGAATAATTTACTATAGAAAAGGCAATCCCTGGCGCACTTAAAATTTGCGACAGTATAAAATTATTTTTTGAATAATTTACTATAGAAAAGGCAATCCCTGGCTTAATTAAAATTTGCGACAGTAAAAAATTATTTTTTGAATAATTTACTATAGAAAAGGCAATCCCTGGCGTATTTAAAATTTGCGACGGTAAAAAATTATTTTTGAATAATTTACTATAGAAAAGGCAATCCCTGGCGCACTTAAAATTTGCGATAGTATAAAATTATTTTTTGAATAATTTACTATAGAAAAGGCAATCCCTGGCGTATTTAAAATTTGCGACAGTAAAAAATTATTTTTTGAATAATTTACTATAGAAAAGGCAATCGCTGGCGCAATTACAATTTGCGACAGTAGAAAATTAATTTGTGAGAAATTTACTATAGAAAAGGCAATCACTGGCGCAATTAAAATTTGCGACAGTAAAAAATTATTTTTTGCAAAATTTACTGTAGAAAAGGCAATCCCTGGCGGATTTGAAATTTGCGACAGTAGAAAATTATTTTTTGAATAATTTACTATAGAAAAGGCAATCCCTGGCGCACTTAAAATTTGCGACAGTATAAAATTATTTTTTGAATAATTTACTATAGAAAAGGCAATCCCTGGCGTAATTAAAATTTGCGACAGTAGAAAATTATTTTTTGAATAATTTACTATAGAAAAGGCAATCCCTGGCGCAATTAAAATTTGCGACAGTAGAAAATTATTTTTTGAATAATTTACTATAGAAAAGCAATCCCTGGCGCAATTAAAATTTGCGACAGTAGAAAATTATTTTTTGAATAATTTACTATAGAAAAGGCAATCCCTGGCGTAATTAAAATTTGCGACAGTAGAAAATTAATTTGTGAGAAATTTACTATATAAAAGGCAATCCCTGGTGCAATTAAAATTTACGACAGTAAAAAATTATTTTTTGCAAAATTTACTGTAGAAAAGGCAATCCCTGGCGTAATTAAAATTTGCGACAGTAGAAAATTATTTTTTGAATAATTTACTATAGAAAAGGCAATCCCTGGCGCAATTAAAATTTGCGACAGTAGAAAATTATTTTTTGAATAATTTACTATAGAAAAGGCAATCCCTGGCGCAATTAAAATTTGCGACAGTATAAAATTATTTTTTGAATAATTTACTATAGAGAAGGCAATCCCAGGCGCAATTAAAATTTGCGACAGTAGAAAATTATTTTTTGAATAATTTACTATAGAAAAGGCAATCCCTGGCGCAATTAAAATTTGCGACAGTAAAAAATTACTTTTTGAATAATTTACTATAGAAAAGGCAATCCCTGGCGTAATTAAAATTTGCGACAGTATAAAATTATTTTTTGAATAATTTACTATAGAAAAGGCAATCCCTGGCGTATTTAAAATTTGCGACAGTAAAAAATTATTTTTTGAATAATTTACTATAGAAAAGGCAATCCCTGGCGCACTTAAAATTTGCGACAGTATAAAATTATTTTTTGAATAATTTACTATAGAAAAGGCAATCCCAGGCGTATTTAAAATTTGCGACAGTAAAAAATTATTTTTTGCAAAATTTACTATAGAAAAGGCAATCCCTGGCGCAATTAAAATTTGCGACAGTAAAAAATTATTTTTTGAATAATTTACTATAGAAAAGGCAATCCCTGGCGCACTTAAAATTTGCGACAGTATAAAATTATTTTTTGAATAATTTACTATAGAAAAGGCAATCCCTGGCGTAATTAAAATTTGCGACAGTAAAAAATTATTTTTTGAATAATTTACTATAGAAAAGGCAATCCCTGGCGTATTTAAAATTTGCGACAGTAAAAAATTATTTTTTGAATAATTTACTATAGAAAAGGCAATCCCTGGCGCACTTAAAATTTGCGATAGTATAAAATTATTTTTTGAATAATATACTATAGAAAAGGCAATCCCTGGCGCACTTAAAATTTGCGACAGTATAAAATTATTTTTTGAATAATTTACTATAGAAAAGGCAATCCCTGGCTTAATTAAAATTTGCGACAGTAAAAAATTATTTTTTGAATAATTTACTATAGAAAAGGCAATCCCTGGCGTATTTAAAATTTTCGACAGTAAAAAATTATTTTTTGAATAATTTACTATAGAAAAGGCAATCCCTGGCGCACTTAAAATTTGCGATAGTATAAAATTATTTTTTGAATAATTTACTATAGAAAAGGCAATCCTTGGCGTATTTAAAATTTGCGACAGTAAAAAATTATTTTTTGAATAATTTACTATAGAAAGGCAATCCCTGGCGCAATTACAATTTGCGACAGTAGAAAATTAATTTGTGAGAAATTTACTATAGAAAAGGCAATCCCTGGCGCAATTAAAATTTGCGACAGTAAAAAATTATTTTTTGCAAAATTTACTGTAGAAAAGGCAATCCCTGGCGGATTTGAAATTTGCGACAGTAGAAAATTATTTTTTGAATAATTTACTATAGAAAAGGCAATCCCTGGCGCACTTAAAATTTGCGACAGTATAAAATTATTTTTTGAATAATTTACTATAGAAAAGGCAATCCCTGGCGTAATTAAAATTTGCGACAGTAGAAAATTATTTTTTGAATAATTTACTATAGAAAAGGCAATCCCTGGCGCAATTAAAATTTGCGACAGTAGAAAATAATTTTTTGAATAATTTACTATAGAAAAGGCAATCCCTGGCGCAATTAAAATTTGCGACAGTAGAAAATTATTTTTTGAAAAGTTTACTATAGAAAAGGCAATCCCTGGCGCAATTAAAACTTGCGACAGTATAAAATTATTTTTTGAATAATTTACTATAGAAAAGGCAATCCCTGGCGCACTTGAAATTTGCGACAGTAGAAAATTATTTTTTGAATAATTTACTACAGAAAAGGCAATCCCTGGCGTAATTAAAATTTGCAACAGTAGAAAATTATTTTTTGAATAATTTACGATAGAAAAGGCAATCCCTGGCGCAATTAAAATTTGCGACAGTAGAAAATTATTTTTTCAATAATTTACTATAGAAAAGGCAATCCCTGGCGTAATTAAAATTTGCGACAGTAGAAAATTAATTTGTGAGAAATTTACTATAGAAAAGGCAATCCCTGGCGCAATTAAAATTTGCGACAGTAAAAAATTATTTTTTGCAAAATTTACTGTAGAAAAGGCAATCCCTGGCGGATTTGAAATTTGCGACAGTAGAAAATTATTTTTTGAATAATTAACTATAGAAAAGGCAATCCCTGGTGCACTTAAAATTTGCGACAGTATGAAATTATTTTTTGAATAATTTACTATAGAAAAGGCAATCCCTGGCGTAATTAAAATTTGCGACAGTAGAAAATTATTTTTTGAATAATTTACTATAGAAAAGGCAATCCCTGGCGCAATTAAAATTTGCGACAGTAAAAAATTATTTTTAGAATAATTTACTATAGAATAGGCAATCCCTGGCGCAATTAAAATTTGCGACAGTAGAAAATTATTTTTTGAAAAGTTTACTATAGAAAAGGCAATCCCTGGCGCAATTAAAATTTGCGACAGTATAAAATTATTTTTTGAATAATTTACTATACAAAAGGCAATCCCTGGCGCACTTAAAATTTGCGACAGTAGAAAATTATTTTTTGAATAATTTACTATAGAAAAGGCAATCCCTGGGGCAATTAAAATTTGCGACAGTAGAAAATTATTTTTTGAAAAGTTTACTATAGAAAAGGCAATCCCTGGCGCAATTAAAATTTGCGACAGTATAAAATTATTTTTTGAATGATTTACTATAGAAAATGCAATCCCTGGCGTAATTAAAATTTGCAACAGTAGAAAATTATTTTTTGAATAATTTACTATAGAAAAGGCAATCCCTGGCGTAATTAAAATTTGCGACAGTAGAAAATTATTTTTTGAATAATTTACTATAGAAAAGGCAATCCCTTGCGAAATTAAAATTTGCAACAGTTGAAAATTATTTTTTGGATAATTTACTATAGAAAAGGAAATCCCTGGCGTAATTAAAATTTGCGACAGTAGAAAATTATTTTTTGAATAATTTACTATAGAAAAGGCAATCCCTGGCGTAATTAAAATTTGCGACAGTATAAAATTATTTTTTGAATAACTTACTATAGAAAAGGCAATCCCTGGCGTAATTGAAATTTGCGACAGTAGAAAATTATTTTTTGAATAATTTACTATAGAAAAGGCAATCCCTTGCGTAATTAAAATTTGCAACAGTTGAAAATTATTTTTTGGATAATTTACTATAGAAAAGGAAATCCCTGGCGTAATTAAAATTTGCGACAGTAGAAAATTATTTTTTGAATAATTTACTATAGAAAAGGCAATCCCTGGCGTAATTAAAATTTGTGACAGTAGAAAATTAATTTGTGAGAAATTTACTATAGAAAAGGCAATCCCTGGCGCAATTAAAATTTGCGACAGTAAAAAATTATTTTTTGCAAAATTTACTGTAGAAAAGGCAATCCCTGGCGTAATTAAAATTTGCGACAGTAGAAAATTATTTTTTGAATAATTTACTATAGAAAAGGCAATCCGTGGCGCAATTAAAATTTGCGACAGTAGAAAATTATTTTTTGAATAATTTACTATAGAAAAGGCAATCCCTGGTGCAATTAAAATTTGCGACAGTATAAAATTATTTTTTGAATAATTTACTATAGAAAAGGCAATCCCAGGCGCAATTAAAATTTGCGACAGTAGAAAATTATTTTTTGAATAATTTACTATAGAAAAGGCAATCCCTGGCGCAATTAAAATTTGCGACAGTAAAAAATTATTTTTTGAATAATTTACTATAGAAAAGGCAATCCCTGGCGTAATTAAAATTTGCGACAGTATAAAATTATTTTTTGAATAATTTACTATAGAAAAGGCAATCCCTGGCGTATTTAAAATTTGCGACAGAAAAAAATTATTTTTTGAATAATTTACTATAGAAAAGGCAATCCCTGGCGCTCTTAAAACTTGCGACAGTATAAAATTATTTTTTTAATAATTTACTATAGAAAAGGCAATCCCAAGCGTATTTAAAATTTGCGACAGTAAAAAATTATTTTTTGCAAAATTTACTATAGAAAAGGCAATCCCTGGCGCAATTAAAATTTGCGACAGTAAAAAATTATTTTTTGAATAATTTACTATAGAAAAGGCAATCCCTGGCGCACTTAAAATTTGCGACAGTATAAAATAATTTTTTGAATAATTTACTATAGAAAAGACAATCCCTGGCGTAATTAAAATTTGCGACAGTAAAAAATTATTTTTTGAATAATTTACTATAGAAAAGGCAATCCCTGGCGTATTTAAAATTTGCGACAGTAAAAAATTATTTTTTGAATAATTTACTATAGAAAAGGCAATCCCTGGCGCACTTAAAATTTGCGATAGTATAAAATTATTTTTTGAATAATTTACTATAGAAAAGGCAATCCCTGGCGCACTTAAAATTTGCGACAGTATAAAATTATTTTTTGAATAATTTACTATAGAAAAGGCAATCCCTGGCTTAATTAAAATTTGCGACAGTAAAAAATTATTTTTTGAATAATTTACTATAGAAAAGGCAATCCCTGGCGTATTTAAAATTTGCGACAGTAAAAAATTATTTTTTGAATAATTTACTATAGAAAAGGCAATCCCTGGCGCACTTAAAATTTGCGATAGTATAAAATTATTTTTTGAATAATTTACTATAGAAAAGGCAATCCCTGGCGTATTTAAAATTTGCGACAGTAAAAAATTATTTTTTGAATAATTTACTATAGAAAAGGCAATCCCTGGCGCAATTACAATTTGCGACAGTAGAAAATTAATTTGTGAGAAATTTACTATAGAAAAGGCAATCCCTGGCGCAATTAAAATTTGCGACAGTAAAAAATTATTTTTTGCAAAATTTACTGTAGAAAAGGCAATCCCTGGCGGATTTGAAATTTGCGACAGTAGAAAATTATTTTTTGAATAATTTACTATAGAAAAGGCAATCCCTGGCGCACTTAAAATTTGCGACAGTATAAAATTATTTTTTGAATAATTTACTATAGAAAAGGCAATCCCTGGCGTAATTAAAATTTGCGACAGTAGAAAATTATTTTTTGAATAATTTACTATAGAAAAGGCAATCCCTGGCGCAATTAAAATTTGCGACAGTAGAAAATTATTTTTTGAATAATTTACTATAGAAAAGGCAATCCCTGGCGCAATTAAAATTTGCGACAGTAGAAAATTATTTTTTGAAAAGTTTACTATAGAAAAGGCAATCCCTGGCGCAATTAAAATTTGCGACAGTATAAAATAATTTTTTGAATTATTTACTATAGAAAAGGCAATCCCTGGCGCACTTGAAATTTGCGACAGTAGAAAATTATTTTTTGAATAATTTACTATAGAAAAGGCAATCCCTGGCGTAATTAAAATTTGCGACAGTAGAAAATTATTTTTTGAATAATTTACTATAGAAAAGGCAATCCCTAGCGCAATTAAAATTTGCGACAGTAAAAAATTATTTTTAGAATAATTTACTATAGAAAAGGCAATCCCTGGCGCACTTAAAATTTGCGATAGTATAAAATTATTTTTTGAATAATTTACTATAGAAAAGGCAATGCCTGGCGCACTTAAAATTTGCGACAGTATGAAATTATTTTTTGAATAATTTACTATAGAAAAGGCAATCCCTGGCGTAATTAAAATTTGCGACAGTAGAAAATTATTTTTTGAATAATTTACTATAGGAAAGGCAATCCCTAGCGCAATTAAAATTTGCGACAGTAAAAAATTATTTTTAGAATAATTTACTATAGAAAAGGCAATCCCTGGAGCAATTAAAATTTGCGACAGTAGAAAATTATTTTTTGAAAAGTTTACTATAGAAAAGGCAATCCCTGGCGCAATTAAAATTTGCGACAGTATAAAATTATTTTTTGAATAATTTACTATAGAAAAGGCAATCCCTGGCGCACTTAAAATTTGCGACAGTAGAAAATTATTTTTTGAATAATTTACTATAGAAAAGGCAATCCCTGGCGCAATTAAAATTTGCGACAGTAGAAAATTATTTTTTGAAAAGTTTACTATAGAAAAGGCAATCCCTGGCGCAATTAAAATTTGCGACAGTATAAAATTATTTTTTGAATAATTTACTATAGAAAAGGCAATCCCTGGCGTAATTAAAATTTGCAACAGTAGAAAATTATTTTTTGAATAATTTACTATAGAAAAGGCAATCCCTGGCGTAATTAAAATTTGCGACAGTAGAAAATTATTTTTTGAATAATTTACTATAGAAAAGGCAATCCTTTGCGTAATTAAAATTTGCAACAGTTGAAAATTATTTTTTGGATAATTTACTATAGAAAAGGAAATCCCTGGCGTAATTAAAATTTGCGACAGTAGAAAATTATTTTTTGAATAATTTACTATAGAAAAGGCAATCCCTGGCGTAATTAAAATTTGCGACAGTAAAAAATTATTTTTTGAATAATTTACTATAGAAAAGGCAATCCCTGGCGTAGTTAAAATTTGCGACAGTAGAAAATTATTTTTTGAAAAATTTACCTGGCGAAATTGAAATTTGCGAAAGTAAAAAATTATTTTTTGAATAATTTACTATAGAAAAGGCAATCCCTGGCGTAATTAAAATTTGCGACAGTTGAAAATTATTTTTTGAATAATTTACTATAGAAAAGGCAATCCCTGGCGTAATTAAAATTTGCGACAGTAGAAAATTATTTTTTGAATAATTTACTATAGAGAAGGCAATCCCTGGCGTAATTAAAATTTGCGACAGTATAAAATTATTTTTTGAATAATTTACTATAGAAAAGGCAATCCCTGGCGCACTTAAAATTTGCGACAGTAGAAAATTATTTTTTGAATAATTTACTATAGAAAAGGCAATCCCTGGCGTAATTAAAATTTGCGACAGTAAAAAATAATTTTTTGAATAATTTACTATAGAAAAGGCAATCCCTGGCGCACTTAAAATTTGCGACAGTAGAAAATTATTTTTTGAATAATTTACTATAGAAAAGGCAATCCCTGGCGTAATTAAAATTTGCGACAGTTGAAAATTATTTTTTGAATAATTTACTATAGAAAAGGCAATCCCTGGCGTAATTAAAATTTGCGACAGTAGAAAATTATTTTTTGAATAATTTACTATAGAAAAGGCAATCCCTGGCGTAATTAAAATTTGCGACAGTTGAAAATTATTTTTTGAATAATTTACTATAGAAAAGGCAATCCCTGGCGTAATTAAAATTTGCGACAGTAGAAAATTATTTTTTGAATAATTTACTATAGAAAAGGCAATCCCTGGCGTAATTAAAATTTGCGACAGTATAAAATTATTTTTTGAATAATTTACTATAGAAAAGGCAATCCCTGGCGTAATTAAAATTTGCGACAGTAAAAAATAATTTTTTGAATAATTTACTATAGAAAAGGCAATCCCTGGCGCACTTAAAATTTGCGACAGTAGAAAATTATTTTTTGAATAATTTACTATAGAAAAGGCAATCCCTGGCGTAATTAAAATTTGCGACAGTTGAAAATTATTTTTTGAATAATTTACTATAGAAAAGGCAATCCCTGGCGTAATTAAAATTTGCGACAGTAGAAAATTATTTTGTGAATAATTTACTATAGAAAAGGCAATCCCTGGCGTAATTAAAATTTGCGACAGTATAAAATTATTTTTTGAATAATTTACTATAGAAAACGCAATCCCTGGCGTAATTAAAATTTGCGACAGTAAAAAATTATTTTTTGAATAATTTACTATAGAAAAGGCAATCCCTGGCGCAATTAAAATTTGCGACAGTATAAAATTATTTTTTGAATAATTTACTATAGAAAAGGCAATCCCTGGCGTAATTAAAATTTGCCACAGTAGAAAATTATTTTTTGAATAATTTACTATAGAAAAGGCAATCCCTGGGATATTTAAAATTTGCGACAGTAGAAAATTATTTTTTGCAAAATTTACTATAGAAAAGGCAATACCTGCCGCAATTCAAATTTGCGACAGTAAAAAATTATTTTTTGAATAATTTACTATAGAAAAGGCAATCCCTGGCGCACTTAAAATTTGCGACAGTATGAAATTATTTTTTGAATAATTTACTATAGAAAAGGCAATCCCTGGCGTATTTAAAATTTGCGACAGTAAAAAATTATTTTTTGAATAATTTACTATAGAAAAGGCAATCCCTGGCGTATTTAAAATTTGCGACAGTATAAAATTAATTTGTGAGAAATTTACTATAGAAAAGGCAATCCCTGGGATATTTAAAATTTGCGACAGTAGAAAATTATTTTTTGAATAATTTACTATAGAAAAGGCAATCCCTGGCGTAATTAAAATTTGCGACAGTAAAAAATTATTTTTTGAATAATTTACTATAGAAAAGGCAATCCCTGGCGTATTTAAAATTTGCGACAGTATAAAATTAATTTGTGAGAAATTTACTATAGAAAAGGCAATCCCTGGGATATTTAAAATTTGCGACAGTAGAAAATTATTTTTTGAATAATTTACTATAGAAAAGGCAATCCCTGGCGTAATTAAAATTGGCGACAGTTGAAAATTATTTTTTGAATAATTTACTATAGAAAAGGCAAACCCTGGCGTAATTAAAATTTGCGACAGTAGAAAATTATTTTTTGAATAATTTACTACAGAAAAGGCAAACCCTGGCGCACATAAAATTTGCGACAGTATAAAATTATTTTTTGAATAATTTACTATGGAAAAGGCAATCCCTGGCGTATTTAAAATTTGCGACAGTAAAAAATTATTCTTTGAATAATTTACTATAGAAAAGGCAATCCCTGGCGTATTTAAAATTTGCGACAGTATAAAATTAATTTGTGAGAAATTTACTATAGAAAAGGCAATCCCTGGGATATTTAAAATTTGCGACAGTAGAAAATTATTTTTTGAATAATTTACTATAGGAAAGGCAATCCCTGGCGCAATTAAAATTTGCGACAGTAAAAAATTATTTTTTGAATAATTTACTATAGAAAAGGCAATCCCTGGCGTATTTAAAATTTGCGACAGTATAAAATTAATTTGTGAGAAATTTACTATAGAAAAGCCAATCCCTGGGATATTTAAAATTTGCGACAGTAGAAAATTATTTTTTGAATAATTTACTATAGAAAAGGCAATCCCTGGCGCACTTAAAATTTGCGACAGTATAAAATTATTTTTTGAATAATTTACTATAGAAAAGGCAATCCCTGGCGTAATTAAAATTTGCGACAGTATAAAATTATTTTTTGAATAATTTACTATAGAAAAGGCAATCCCTGGCGCAATTAAAATTTGCGACAGTGAAAAATTATTTTTTGAATAATTTACTATAGAAAAGGCAATCCCTGGCGCAATTAAAATTTGCGACAGTAGAAAATTATTTTTTGAATAATTTACTATAGAAAAGGCAATCCGTGGCGCAATTAAAATTTGCGACAGTATAAAATTATTTTTTGAATAATTTACTATAGAAAAGGCAATCCCTGGCGCACTTAAAATTTGCGACAGTAGAAAATTATTTTTTGAATAATTTACTATAGAAAAGGCAATCCCTGGCGTAATTAAAATTTGCGACAGTGGAAAATTATTTTTTGAATAATTTACTATAGAAAAGGCAATCCCTGGCGTAATTAAAATTTGCGACAGTAGAAAATTATTTTTTGAATAATTTACTATAGAAAAGGCAATCCCTGGCGCAATTAAAATTTGCGACAGTAGAAAATTATTTTTTGAAAAGTTTACTATAGCAAAGGCAATCCCTGGCGCAATTAAAATTTGCGACAGTATAAAATTATTTTTTGAATAATTTACTATAGAAAAGGCAATCCCTGGCGCAATTAAAATTTGCGACAGTACAAAATTATTTTTTGAATAATTTACTATAGAAAAGGCAATCCCTGGCGTAATTAAAATTTGCGACAGTAAAAAATTATTTTTTGAATAATTTACTATAGAAAAGGCAATCCCTGGCGTATTTAAAATTTGCGACAGTATAAAATTAATTTGTGAGAAATATACTATAGAAAAGCCAATCCCTGGGATATTTAAAATTTGCGACAGTAGAAAATTATTTTTTGAATAATTTACTATAGAAAAGGCAATCCCTGGCGCACTTAAAATTTGCGACAGTATAAAATTATTTTTTGAATAATTTACTATAGAAAAGGCAATCCCTGGCGTAATTAAAATTTGACACAGTATAAAATTATTTTTTGAATAATTTACTATAGAAAAGGCAATCCCTGGCGCAATTAAAATTTGCGACAGTATAAAATTATTTTTTGAATAATTTACTATAGAAAAGGCAATCCCTGGCGTAATTAAAATTTGCGACAGTAGAAAATTATTTTTTGAATAATTTACTATAGAAAAGGCAATCCCTGGCGTAATTAAAATTTGCGACAGTAGAAAATTATTTTTTGAAAAGTTTACTATAGCAAAGGCAATCCCTGGCGCAATTAAAATTTGCGACAGTATAAAATTATTTTTTGAATAATTTACTATAGAAAAGGCAATCCCTGGCGCAATTAAAATTTGCGACAGTACAAAATTATTTTTTGAATAATTTACTATAGAAAAGGCAATCCCTGGCGTAATTAAAATTTGCGACATTAAAAAATTATTTTTTGCAAAATTTACTATAGAAAAGGCAATACCTGCCGCAATTCAAATTTGCGACAGTAAAAAATTATTTTTTGAATAATTTACTATAGAAAAGGCAATCCCTGGCGCACTTAAAATTTGCGACAGTATAAAATTATTTTTTGAATAATTTACTATAGAAAAGGCAATCCCTGGCGTATTTAAAATTTGCGACAGTAAAAAATTATTTTTTGAATAATTTACTATAGAAAAGGCAATCCCTGGCGTATTTAAAATTTGCGACAGTATAAAATTAATTTGTGAGAAATTTACTATAGAAAAGGCAGTCCCTGGGATATTTAAAATTTGCGACAGTAGAAAATTATTTTTTGAATAATTTACTATAGAAAAGGCAATCCCTGGCGTAATTAAAATTTGCGACAGTAAAAAATTATTTTTTGAATAATTTACTATAGAAAAGGCAATCCCTGGCGTATTTAAAATTTGCGACAGTATAAAATTAATTTGTGAGAAATTTACTATAGAAAAGGCAATCCCTGGGATATTTAAAATTTGCGACAGTAGAAAATTATTTTTTGAATAATTTACTATAGAAAAGGCAATCCCTGGCGTAATTAAAATTTGCGACAGTAGAAAATTATTTTTTGAATAATTTACTATAGAAAAGGCAATCCCTGGCGTAATTAAAATTGGCGACAGTTGAAAATTATTTTTTGAATAATTTACTATAGAAAAGGCAAACCCTGGCGTAATTAAAATTTGCGACAGTAGAAAATTATTTTTTGAATAATTTACTATAGAAAAGGCAAACCCTGGCGCACATAAAATTTGCGACAGTATAAAATTATTTTTTGAATAATTTACTATAGAAAAGGCAATCCCTGGCGTATTTAAAATTTGCGACAGTAAAAAATTATTCTTTGAATAATTTACTATAGAAAAGGCAATCCCTGGCGTATTTAAAATTTGCGACAGTATAAAATTAATTTGTGAGAAATTTACTATAGAAAAGGCAATCCCTGGGATATTTAAAATTTGCGACAGTAGAAAATTATTTTTTGAATAATTTACTATAGAAAAGGCAATCCCTGGCGTAATTAAAATTTGCGACAGTAAAAAATTATTTTTTGAATAATTTACTATAGAAAAGGCAATCCCTGGCGTATTTAAAATTTGCGACAGTATAAAATTAATTTGTGAGAAATTTACTATAGGAAAGCCAATCCCTGGGATATTTAAAATTTGCGACAGTAGAAAATTATTTTTTGAATAATTTACTATAGAAAAGGCAATCCCTGGCGCACTTAAAACTTGCGACAGTATAAAATTATTTTTTGAATAATTTACTATAGAAAAGGCAATCCCTGGCGTAATTAAAATTTGCGACAGTATAAAATTATTTTTTGAATAATTTACTATAGAAAAGGCAATCCCTGGCGCAATTAAAATTTGCGACAGTATAAAATTATTTTTTGAATAATTTACTATAGAATAGGCAATCCCTGGCGCAATTAAAATTTGCGACAGTAGAAAATTATTTTTTGAATAATTTACTATAGAAAAGGCAATCCCTGGCGTAATTAAAATTTGAGACAGTAGAAAATTATTTTTTGAATAATTTACTATAGAAAAGGCAATCCCTGGCGTAATTAAAATTTGCGACAGTAGAAAATTATTTTTTGAATAATTTACTATAGAAATGGCAATCCCTGGCGCAATTAAAATTTGCGGCAGTAGAAAATTATTTTTTGAATAATTTACTATAGAAAAGGCAATCCCTGGCGTAATTAAAATTTGCGACAGTAGAAAATTATTTTTTGAATAATTTACTATAGAAAAGGCAATCCCTGGCGCAATTAAAATTTGCGACAGTAGAAAATTATTTTTTGAAAAGTTTACTATAGAAAAGGCAATCCCTGGCGCAATTAAAATTTGCGACAGTATAAAATTATTTTTTGAATAATTTACTATAGAAAAGGCAATCCCTGGCGCAATTAAAATTTGCGACAGTGAAAAATTATTTTTTGAATAATTTACTATAGAAAAGGCAATCCCTGGCGCAATTAAAATTTGCGACAGTAGAAAATTATTTTTTGAATAATTTACTATAGAAAAGGCAATCCGTGGCGCAATTAAAATTTGCGACAGTATAAAATTATTTTTTGAATAATTTACTATGGAAAAGGCAATCCCTGGCGCACTTAAAATTTGCGACAGTAGAAAATTATTTTTTGAATAATTTACTATAGAAAAGGCAATCCCTGGCGTAATTAAAATTTGCGACAGTGGAAAATTATTTTTTGAATAATTTACTATAGAAAAGGCAATCCCTGGCGCAATTAAAATTTGTGACAGTAGAAAATTATTTTTTGAATAATTTACTATAGAAAAGGCAATCCCTGGCGTAATTAAAATTTGCGAGAGTAGAAAATTATTTTTTGAATAATTTACTATAGAAAAGGCAATCCCTGGCGGAATTAAAATTTGCGACAGTACAAAATTATTTTTTGAATAATTTACTATAGAAAAGGCAATCCCTGGCGTAATTAAAATTTGCGACAGTAAAAAATTATTTTTTGAATAATTTACTATAGAAAAGTCAATCCCTGGCGTATTTAAAATTTGCGACAGTATAAAATTAATTTGTGAGAAATTTACTATAGAAAAGCCAATCCCTGGGATATTTAAAATTTGCGACAGTAGAAAATTATTTTTTGAATAATTTACTATAGAAAAGGCAATCCCTGGCGCACTTAAAATTTGCGACAGTATAAAATTATTTTTTGAATAATTTACTATAGAAAAGGCAATCCCTGGCGTAATTAAAATTTGCGACAGTATAAAATTATTTTTTGAATAATTTACTATAGAAAAGGCAATCCCTGGCGCAATTAAAATTTGCGACAGTATAAAATTATTTTTTGAATAATTTACTATAGAAAAGACAATCCCTGGCGCAATTAAAATTTGCGACAGTACAAAATTATTTTTTGAATAATTTACTATAGAAAAGGCAATCCCTGGTGCACTTAAAATTTGCGACAGTAAAAAATTATTTTTTGAATAATTTACTATAGAAAAGGCAATCCCTGGCGCACTTAAAATTTGCGATAGTATAAAATTATTTTTTGAATAATTTACTATAGAAAAGGCAATCCCTGGCGCACTTAAAATTTGCGACAGTATAAAATTATTTTTTGAATAATTTACTATAGAAAAGGCAATCCCTGGCGCACTTAAAATTTGCGACAGTATAAAATTATTTTTTGAATAATTTACTATAGAAAAGGCAATCCCTGGCGTATTTAAAATTTGCGACAGTAAAAAATTATTTTTTGAATAATTTACTATAGAAAAGGCAATCCCTGGCGCACTTAAAATTTGCGATAGTATAAAATTATTTTTTGAATAATTTACTATAGAAAAGGCAATCCCTGGCGTATTTAAAATTTGCGACAGTAAAAAATTATTTTTTGAATAACTTACTATAGAGAAAGCAATCCCTGGCGCAATTACAATTTGCGACAGTAGAAAATTAATTTGTGAGAAATTTACTATAGAAAAGGCAATCCCTGGCGCAATTAAAATTTGCGACAGTAAAAAATTATTTTTTGCAAAATTTACTGTAGAAAAGGCAATCCCTGGCGGATTTGAAATTTGCGACAGTAGAAAATTATTTTTTGAATAATTTACTATAGAAAAGGCAATCCCTGGCGCATTTAAAATTTGCGACAGTTGAAAATTATTTTTTGAATAATTTACTATAGAAAAGGCAATCCCTGGCGTAATTAAAATTTGCGACAGTAGAAAATTAATTTTTGAATAATTTACTATAGAAAAGGCAATCCCTGGCGCAATTAAAATTTGCGACAGTAGAAAATTATTTTTTGAATAATTTACTATAGAAAAGGCAATCCCTGGCGTAATTAAAACTTGCGACAGTAGAAAATTATTTTTTGAATAATTTACGATAGAAAAGGCAATCCCTGGCGCAATTAAAATTTGCGACAGTAGAAAATTATTTTTTCAATAATTTACTATAGAAAAGGCATTCCCTGGCGTAATTAAAATTTGCGACAGTAAAAAATTATTTTTTGAATAATTTACTATAGAAAAGGCAATCCCTGGCGTATTTAAAATTTGCGACAGTAAAAAATTATTTTTTGAATAATTTACTATAGAAAAGGCAATCCCTGGCGCACTTAAAATTTGCGATAGTATAAAATTATTTTTTGAATAATTTACTATAGAAAAGGCAATCCCTGGCGTATTTAAAATTTGCGACAGTAAAAAATTATTTTTTGAATAATTTACTATAGAAAAGGCAATCCCTGGCGCAATTACAAATTGCGACAGTAGAAAATTAATTTGTGAGAAATTTACTATAGAAAAGGCAATCCCTGGCGCAATTAAAATTTGCGACAGTAAAAAATTATTTTTTGCAAAATTTACTGTAGAAAAGGCAATCCCTGGCGGATTTGAAATTTGCGAGAGTAGAAAATTATTTTTTGAATAATTTACTATAGAAAAGGCAATCCCTGGCGCAATTACAATTTGCGACAGTAGAAAATTAATTTGTGAGAAATTTACTATAGAAAAAGCAATCCCTGGCGCAATTAAAATTTGCGACAGTTAAAAATTATTTTTTGCAAAATTTACTGTAGAAAAGGCAATCCCTGGCGGATTTGAAATTTGCGAAAGTAGAAAATTATTTTTTGAATAATTTACTATAGAAAAGGCAATCCCTGGCGCACTTAAAATTTGCGACAGTATGAAATTATTTTTTGAATAATTTACTATAGAAAAGGCAATCCCTGTCGTAATTAAAATTTGCGACAGTAGAAAATTATTTTTTGAATAATTTACTATAGAAAAGGCAATCCCTGGCGCAATTAAAATTTGCGACAGTATAAAATTATTTTTTGAATAATTTACTATAGAAAAGGCAATCCCTGGCGCACTTAAAATTTGCGACAGTAGAAAATTATTTTTTGAATAATTTACTATAGAAAAGGCAATCCCTGGCGTAATTAAAATTTGCGACAGTAGAAAATTATTTTTTGAATAATTTACGATAGAAAAGGCAATCCCTGGCGCAATTAAAATTTGCGACAGTAGAAAATTATTTTTTCAATAATTTACTATAGAAAAGGCAATCCCTGGCGTAATTAAAATTTGCGACAGTAGAAAATTATTTTTTGAATAATTTACTATAGAAAAGGCAATCCCTGGCGCAATTAAAATTTGCGACAGTAGAAAATTATTTTTTGAAAAGTTTACTATAGAAAAGGCAATCCCTGGCGCAATTAAAATTTGCGACAGTATAAAATTATTTTTTGAATAATTTACAATAGAAAAGGCAATCCCTGGCGTAATTAAAATTTGCGACAGTAGAAAATTATTTTTTGAATAATTTACGATAGAAAAGGCAATCCCTGGCGTAATTAAAATTTGCGACAGTAGAAAATTATTTTTTCAATAATTTACTATAGAAAAGGCAATCCCTGGCGTAATTAAAATTTGCGACAGTATAAAATTATTTTTTGAATAATTTACTATAGAAAAGGCAATCCCTGGCGCAATTAAAATTTGCGACAGTAAAAAATTATTTTTTGAATAATTTACTATAGAAAAGGCAATCCCTGGCGCAGTTAAAATTTGCGACAGTAGAAAATTATTTTTTGAATAATTTACTATAGAAAAGGCAATCCCTGGCGCAATTAAAATTTGCGACAGTATAAAATTATTTTTTGAATAATTTACTATAGAAAAGGCAATCCCTGGCGCACTTAAAATTTGCGACAGTAGAAAATTATTTTTTGAATAATTTACTATAGAAAAGGCAATCCCTGGCGTAATTAAAATTTGCGACAGTGGAAAACAATTTTTTGAATAATTTACTATAGAAAAGGCAATCCCTGGCGCAATTAAAATTTGCGACAGTAGAAAATTATTTTTTGAATAATTATAGAAAAGCAATCCCTGGCGCAATTAAAATTTGCGACAGTAGAAAATTATTTTTTGAATAATTTACTATAGAAAAGGCAATCCCTGGCGTAATTAAAATTTGTGACAGTAGAAAATTATTTTTTGAATAATTTACTATAGAAAAGGCAATCCCTGGCGCAATTAAAATTTGCGACAGTAGAAAATTATTTTTTGAAAAGTTTACTATAGAAAAGGCAATCCCTGGCGCAATTAAAAGTTGCGACAGTATAAAATTATTTTTTGAATAATTTACTATAGAAAAGGCAATCCCTGGCGCAATTAAAATTTGCGACAGTACAAAATTATTTTTTGAATAATTTACTATAGAAAAGGCAATCCCTGGCGTAATTAAAATTTGCGACAGTAAAAAATTATTTTTTGAATAATTTACTATAGAAAAGGCAATCCCTGGCGTATTTAAAATTTGCGACAGTATAAAATGAATTTGTGAGAAATTTACTATATAAAAGCAAATTTACTATAGAAAAGCCAATCCCTGGGATATTTAAAATTTGCGACAGTAGAAAATTATTTTTTGAATAATTTACTATAGAAAAGGCAATCCCTGGCGCACTTAAAATTTGCGACAGTATAAAATTATTTTTTGAATAATTTACAATAGAAAAGGCAATCCCTGGCGTAATTAAAATTTGCGACAGTATAAAATTATTTTTTGAATAATTTACTATAGAAAAGGCAATCCCTGGCGCAATTAAAATTTGCGACAGTATAAAATTATTTTTTGAATAATTTATTATAGAAAAGGCAATCCCTGGCGCAATTAAAATTTGCGACAGTACAAAATTATTTTTTGAATAATTTACTATAGAAAAGGCAATCCCTGGCGCACTTAAAATTTGCGACAGTAAAAAATTATTTTTTGAATAATTTACTATAGAAAAGGCAATCTCTGGCGCACTTAAAATTTGCGATAGTATAAAATTGTTTTTTGAATAATTTACTATAGAAAAGGCAATCCCTGGCGCACTTAAAATTTGCGACAGTATAAAAATATTTTTTGAATAATTTACTATAGAAAAGGCAATCCCTGGCGTAATTAAAATTTGCGACAGTAAAAAATTATTTTTTGAATAATTTACTATAGAAAAGGCAATCCCTGGCGTATTTAAAATTTGCGACAGTAAAAAATTATTTTTTTGAATAATTTACTATAGAAAAGGCAATCCCTGGCGCACTTAAAATTTGCGATAGTATAAAATTATTTTTTGAATAATTTACTATAGAAAAGGCAATCCCTGGCGTATTTAAAATTTGCGACAGTAGAAAATTATTTTTTGAATAATTTACTATAGAAAAGGCAATCCCTGGCGCAATTACAATTTGCGACAGTAGAAAATTAATTTGTGAGAAATTTACTATAGAAAAGGCAATCCCTGGCGCAATTAAAATTTGCGACAGTAAAAAATTATTTTTTGCAAAATTTACTGTAGAAAAGGCAATCCCTGGCGGATTTGAAATTTGCGACAGTAGAAAATAATTTTTTGAATAATTTACTATAGAAAAGGCAATCCCTGGCGCACTTAAAATTTGCGGCAGTATAAAATTATTTTTTGAATAATTTACTATAGAAAAGGCAATCCCTGGCGTAATTAAAATTTGCGACAGTAGAAAATTATTTTTTGAATAATTTACTATAGAAAAGGCAATCCCTGGCGCAATTAAAATTTGCGACAGTAGAAAATTATTTTTTGAATAATTTACTATAGAAAAGGCAATCCCTGGCGCAATTAAAATTTGCGACAGTAGAAAATTAATTTGTGAGAAATTTACTATAGAAAAGGCAATCCCTGGCGCAATTAAAATTTGCGACAGTAAAAAATTATTTTTTGCAAAATTTACTGTAGAAAAGGCAATCCCTGGCGAATTTGAAATCTGCGAGAGTAGAAAATTATTTTTTGAATAATTTACTATAGAAAAGGCAATCCCTGGCGCAATTACAATTTGCGACAGTAGAAAATTAATTTGTGAGAAATTTACTATAGAAAAGGCAATTCTTGGCGCAATTAAAATTTGCGACAGTAAAAAATTATTTTTTGCAAAATATACTGTAGAGAAGGCAATCCCTGGCGGATTTGAAATTTGCGACAGTAGAAAATTATTTTTTGAATAATTTACTATAGAAAAGGCAATCCCTGGCGCACTTAAAATTTGCGACAGTATGAAATTATTTTTTGAATAATTTACTATAGAAAAGGCAATCCCTGGCGTAATTAAAATTTGCGACAGTAGAAAATTATTTTTTGAATAATTTACTATAGAAAAGGCAATCCCTGGCGTTATTAAAATTTGCGACAGTAGAAAATTATTTTTTGAATAATTTACGATAGAAAAGGCAATCCCTGGCGCAATTAAAATTTGCGACAGTAGAAAATTATTTTTTCAATAATTTACTATAGAAAAGGCAATCCCTGGCGTATTTAAAATTTGCGACAGTAAAAAATTATTTTTTGAATAATTTACTATAGAAAAGGCAATCCCTGGCGCAATTACAAATTGCGACAGTAGAAAATTAATTTGTGAGAAATTTACTATAGAAAAGGCAATCCCTGGCGCAATTAAAATTTGCGACAGTAAAAAATTATTTTTTGCAAAATTTACTGTAGAAAAGGCAATCCCTGGCGGATTTGAAATCTGCGAGAGTAGAAAATTATTTTTTGAATAATTTACTATAGAAAAGGCAATCCCTGGCGCAATTACAATTTGCGACAGTAGAAAATTAATTTGTGAGAAATTTACTATAGAAAAGGCAATTCCTGGCGCAATTAAAATTTGCGACAGTAAAAAATTATTTTTTGCAAAATATACTGTAGAGAAGGCAATCCCTGGCGGATTTGAAATTTGCGACAGTAGAAAATTATTTTTTGAATAATTTACTATAGAAAAGGCAATCCCTGGCGCACTTAAAATTTGCGACAGTATGAAATTATTTTTTGAATAATTTACTATAGAAAAGGCAATCCCTGGCGTAATTAAAATTTGCGACAGTAGAAAATTATTTTTTGAATAATTTACTATAGAAAAGGCAATCCCTGGCGCAATTAAAATTTGCGACAGTTGAAAATTATTTTTTGAATAATTTACTATAGAAAAGGCAATCCCTGGCACAATTACAATTTGCGACAGTTGAAAATTATTTTTTGAATAATTTACTATAGAAAAGGCAATCCCTGGCGCAATTAAAATTTGCGACAGTTGAAAATTATTTTTTGAATAATTTACTATAGAAAAGGCAATCCCTGGCGCAATTAAAATTTGCGATAGTAGAAAATTATTTTTTGAATAATTTACTATAGAAAAGGCAATGCCTGGCGCAATTAAAATTTGCAACAGTAGAAAATTACTTTTTGCAAAATTTACTATACAAAATGCAATCCCTGCCGTAATTAAAATTTGCGACAGTCGAAAATTATTTTTTGCAAAATTTACTGTAGAAAATGCAATCCCTGGCGCAATTAAAACTTGCGACAGTAGAAAATTATTTTTTGAATAATTTACTATAGAAAAGGCAATCCCTGGCGTAATTAAAATTTGCGACAGTAGAAAATTATTTTTTGCAAAATTTACTGTAGAAAAGGCAATCCCTGGCGAATTTGAAATCTGCGAGAGTAGAAAATTATTTTTTGAATAATTTACTATAGAAAAGGCAATCCCTGGCGCAATTACAATTTGCGACAGTAGAAAATTAATTTGTGAGAAATTTACTATAGAAAAGGCAATTCTTGGCGCAATTAAAATTTGCGACAGTAAAAAATTATTTTTTGCAAAATATACTGTAGAGAAGGCAATCCCTGGCGGATTTGAAATTTGCGACAGTAGAAAATTATTTTTTGAATAATTTACTATAGAAAAGGCAATCCCTGGCGCACTTAAAATTTGCGACAGTATGAAATTATTTTTTGAATAATTTACTATAGAAAAGGCAATCCCTGGCGTAATTAAAATTTGCGACAGTAGAAAATTATTTTTTGAATAATTTACTATAGAAAAGGCAATCCCTGGCGTTATTAAAATTTGCGACAGTAGAAAATTATTTTTTGAATAATTTACGATAGAAAAGGCAATCCCTGGCGCAATTAAAATTTGCGACAGTAGAAAATTATTTTTTCAATAATTTACTATAGAAAAGGCAATCCCTGGCGTATTTAAAATTTGCGACAGTAAAAAATTATTTTTTGAATAATTTACTATAGAAAAGGCAATCCCTGGCGCAATTACAAATTGCGACAGTAGAAAATTAATTTGTGAGAAATTTACTATAGAAAAGGCAATCCCTGGCGCAATTAAAATTTGCGACAGTAAAAAATTATTTTTTGCAAAATTTACTGTAGAAAAGGCAATCCCTGGCGGATTTGAAATCTGCGAGAGTAGAAAATTATTTTTTGAATAATTTACTATAGAAAAGGCAATCCCTGGCGCAATTACAATTTGCGACAGTAGAAAATTAATTTGTGAGAAATTTACTATAGAAAAGGCAATTCCTGGCGCAATTAAAATTTGCGACAGTAAAAAATTATTTTTTGCAAAATATACTGTAGAGAAGGCAATCCCTGGCGGATTTGAAATTTGCGACAGTAGAAAATTATTTTTTGAATAATTTACTATAGAAAAGGCAATCCCTGGCGCACTTAAAATTTGCGACAGTATGAAATTATTTTTTGAATAATTTACTATAGAAAAGGCAATCCCTGGCGTAATTAAAATTTGCGACAGTAGAAAATTATTTTTTGAATAATTTACTATAGAAAAGGCAATCCCTGGCGCAATTAAAATTTGCGACAGTTGAAAATTATTTTTTGAATAATTTACTATAGAAAAGGCAATCCCTGGCACAATTACAATTTGCGACAGTTGAAAATTATTTTTTGAATAATTTACTATAGAAAAGGCAATCCCTGGCGCAATTAAAATTTGCGACAGTTGAAAATTATTTTTTGAATAATTTACTATAGAAAAGGCAATCCCTGGCGCAATTAAAATTTGCGATAGTAGAAAATTATTTTTTGAATAATTTACTATAGAAAAGGCAATGCCTGGCGCAATTAAAATTTGCAACAGTAGAAAATTACTTTTTGCAAAATTTACTATACAAAATGCAATCCCTGCCGTAATTAAAATTTGCGACAGTCGAAAATTATTTTTTGCAAAATTTACTGTAGAAAATGCAATCCCTGGCGCAATTAAAACTTGCGACAGTAGAAAATTATTTTTTGAATAATTTACTATAGAAAAGGCAATCCCTGGCGTAATTAAAATTTGCGACAGTAGAAAATTATTTTTTGAATAATTTACTATAGAAAAGGCAATCCCAGGCGTAATTAAAATTTGCGACAGTAGAAAATTATTTTTTGAATAATTTACTATATAAAAGGCAATCCCTGGCGTATTTAAAATTTGCGACAGTAAGAAATAAATTTGTGAGAAATTTACTATAGAAAAGGCAATCCCTGGGATATTTAAAATTTGCGACAGTAGAAAATTATTTTTTGAATAATTTACTATAGAAAAGGCAATCCCTGGCGCACTTAAAATTTGCGACAGTAAAACATTATTTTTTGAATAATTTACTATAGAAAAGGCAATCCCTGGCGCACTTAAAATTTGCGACAGTATAAAATTATTTTTTGAATAATTTACTATAGAAAAGGCAATCCCTGGCGCAATTAAAATTTGCGACAGTAGAAAATTATTTTTTGCAAAATTTACTATAGAAAAGGCAATACCTGGCGTAATTAAAATTTGCGACAGTAAAAAATTATTTTTTGAATAATTTACTATAGAAAAGGCAATCCCTGGCGCACTTAAAATTTGCGACAGTATAAAATTATTTTTTGAATAATTTACTATAGAAAAGGCAATACTTGGCGCAATTAAAATTTGCGACAGTAAAAAATTATTTTTTGAATAATTTACTATAGAAAAGGCAATCCCTGGCGTACTTAAAATTTGCGACAGTATAAAATTATTTTTTGAATAATTTACTATAGAAAAGGCAATCCCTGGCGTATTTAAAATTTGCGACAGTAGAAAATTATTTTTTGAATAATTTACTATAGAAAAGGCAATCCCTGGCGCATTTAAAATTTGCGACAATAGAAAATTATTTTTTGCAAAATTTACTATAGAAAAGGCAATCCCTGGCGCAATTAAAATTTGCGACAGTAAAAAATTATTTTTTGAATAATTTTCTATAGAAAAGGCAATCCGTGGCGCACTTAAAATTTGCGACAGTATAAAATTATTTTTTGAATAATTTACTATAGAAAAGGCAATCCCTGGCGTAATTAAAATTTGCGACAGTAGAAAATTATTTTTTGCAAAATTTAATATAGAAAAGGCAATCCCCGGCGTAATTCAAATTTGCGACAGTAAAAAATTATTTTTTGAATAATTTACTATAGAAAAGGCAATCCCTGGCGCACTTAAAATTTGCGACAGTATAAAATTATTTTTTGAATAATTTACTATAGAAAAGGCAATCCCTGGCGCAATTAAAATTTGCGACAGTAGAAAACTATTTTTTGCAAAATTTACTATAGAAAAGGCAATCCCTGGCGTAATTAAAATTTGCGACAGTAAAAAATTATTTTTTGAATAATTTACTATAGAAAAGGCAATCCCTGGCGCACTTAAAATTTGCGACAGTATAAAACTATTTTTTGAATAATTTACTATAGCAAAGGCAATCCCTGGCGCAATTAAAATTTGCGACAGTAGAAAATTATTTTTTGCAAAATTTACTATAGGAAAGGCAATCCCTGGCGCAATTAAAATTTGCGACAGTAGAAAATTATGTTTAGCAAAATTTACTATAGAAAAGGCAATCCCTGGCGCAATTAAAATTTGCGACAGTATAAAATTATTTTTTGAATATTTTACTATAGAAAAGGCAATCCCTGGCGCAATTAAAATTTGCGACAGTAAAAAATTATTTTTTGAATAATTTACTATAGAAAAGGCAATCCCTGGTAATTAAAATTTGCGACAGTAGAAAATTATTTTTTGAATAATTTACTATAGAAAAGGCAATCCCTGGCGCAATTAAAATTTGCGACAGTAAAAAATTATTTTTTGCAAAATTTACTATAGAAAAGGCAATCCCTGGCCCAATTAAAATTTGCGACAGTAAAAAATTATTTTTTGAATAATTTACTATAGAAAATGCAATCCCTGGCGCAATTAAAATTTGCGACAGTATAAAATTATTTTTTGAATATTTTACTATAGAAAAGGCAATCCCTGGCGCAATTCAAATTCGCGACAGTAAAACATTATTTTTTGAATAATTTACTACAGAAATAGCAATCCCTGGCGTAATTAAAATTTGCGACAGTAGAAAATTATTTTTTGAATAATTTACTATAGAAAAGGCAATCCCTGGCGCAATTAAAATTTGCGACAGTAAAAAATTATTTTTTGAATAATTTACTATAGAAAAGGCAATCCCTGGCGTAATTAAAATTTGCGACAGTAGAAAATTATTTTTTGCAAAATTTACTATAGAAAAGGCAATCCCTGGCGTAATTAAAATTTGCGACAGTAAAAAATTATTTTTTGAATAATTTACTATAGAAAAGGCAATCCCTGGCGCACTTAAAATTTGCGACAGTAAAAAATTATTTTTTGAATAATTTACTATAGAAAAGGCAATCCCTGGCGCACTTAAAATTTGCGACAGTATAAAATTATTTTTTGAATAATTTACTATAGAAAAGGCAATACTTGGCGCAATTAAAATTTGCGACAGTAAAAAATTATTTTTTGAATAATTTACTATAGAAAAGGCAATCCCTGGCGTACTTAAAATTTGCGACAGTATAAAATTATTTTTTGAATAATTTACTATAGAAAAGGCAATCCCTGGCGTATTTAAAATTTGCGACAGTAGAAAATTATTTTTTGAATAATTTACTATAGAAAAGGCAATCCCTGGCGCATTTAAAATTTGCGACAATAGAAAATTATTTTTTGCAAAATTTACTATAGAAAGGCAATCCCTGGCGCAATTAAAATTTGCTACAGTAAAAAATTATTTTTTGAATAATTTTCTATAGAAAAGGCAATCCGTGGCGCACTTAAAATTTGCGACAGTATAAAATTATTTTTTGAATAATTTACTATAGAAAAGGCAATCCCTGGCGTAATTAAAATTTGCGACAGTAGAAAATTATTTTTTGCAAAATTTAATATAGAAAAGGCAATCCCCGGCGTAATTAAAATTTGCGACAGTAAAAAATTATTTTTTGAATAATTTACTATAGAAAAGGCAATCCCTGGCGCACTTAAAATTTGCGACAGTATAAAATTATTTTTTGAATAATTTACTATAGAAAAGGCAATCCCTGGCGCAATTAAAATTTGCGACAGTAGAAAACTATTTTTTGCAAAATTTACTATAGAAAAGGCAATCCCTGGCGTAATTAAAATTTGCGACAGTAAAAAATTATTTTTTGAATAATTTACTATAGAAAAGGCAATCCCTGGCGCACTTAAAATTTGCGACAGTATAAAACTATTTTTTGAATAATTTACTATAGCAAAGGCAATCCCTGGCGCAATTAAAATTTGCGACAGTAGAAAATTATTTTTTGCAAAATTTACTATAGGAAAGGCAATCCCTGGCGCAATTAAAATTTGCGACAGTAGAAAATTATGTTTTGCAAAATTTACTATAGAAAAGGCAATCCCTGGCGCAATTAAAATTTGCGACAGTATAAAATTATTTTTTGAATAATTTACTATAGAAAAGGCAATCCCTGGCGCAATTAAAATTTGCGACAGTAAAAAATTATTTTTTGAATAATTTACTATAGAAAAGGCAATCCCTGGTAATTAAAATTTGCGACAGTAGAAAATTATTTTTTGAATAATTTACTATAGAAAAGGCAATCCCTGGCGCAATTAAAATTTGCGACAGTAAAAAATTATTTTTTGCAAAATTTACTATAGAAAAGGCAATCCCTGGCCCAATTAAAATTTGCGACAGTAAAAAATTATTTTTTGAATAATTTACTATAGAAAATGCAATCCCTGGCGCAATTAAAATTTGCGACAGTATAAAATTATTTTTTGAATATTTTACTATAGAAAAGGCAATCCCTGGCGCAATTCAAATTTGCGACAGTAAAACATTATTTTTTGAATAATTTACTACAGAAATAGCAATCCCTGGCGTAATTAAAATTTGCGACAGTAGAAAATTATTTTTTGAATAATTTACTATAGAAAAGGCAATCCCTGGCGCAATTAAAATTTGCGACAGTAAAAAATTATTTTTTGAATAATTTACTATAGAAAAGGCAATCCCTGGCGCAATTAAAATTTGCGACAGTAGAAAATTATTTTTTGCAAAATTTACTATAGAAAAGGCAATCCCTGGCGTAATTAAAATTTGCGACAGTAAAAAATTATTTTTTGAATAATTTACTATAGAAAAGGCAATCCCTGGCGCAATTAAAATTTGCGACAGTAAAAAATTATTTTTTGAATAATTTACTATAGAAAAGGCAATCCCTGGCGTAATTAAAATTTGCGACAGTAGAAAATTATTTTTTGCAAAATTTACTATAGAAAAGGCAATCCCTGGCGTAATTAAAACTTGCGACAGTAAAAAATTATTTTTTGAATAATTTACTATAGAAAAGGCAATCCCTGGCGCAATTAAAATTTGCGACAGTAAAAAATTATTTTTTGAATAATTTACTATAGAAAAGGCAATCCCTGGCGTAATTAAAATTTGCGACAGTAGAAAATTATTTTTTGCAAAATTTACTATAGAAAAGGCAATCCCTGGCGTAATTAAAATTTGCGACAGTAAAAAATTATTTTTTGAATAATTTACTATAGAAAAGGCAATCCCTGGCGCACTTAAAATTTGCGACAGTAAAAAATTATTTTTTGAATAATTTACTATAGAAAAGGCAATCCCTGGCGCACTTAAAATTTGCGACAGTATAAAATTATTTTTTGAATAATTTACTATAGAAAAGGCAATACTTGGCGCAATTAAAATTTGCGACAGTAAAAAATTATTTTTTGAATAATTTACTATAGAAAAGGAAATCCCTGGCGTACTTAAAATTTGCGACAGTATAAAATTATTTTTTGAATAATTTACTATAGAAAAGGCAATCCCTGGCGTATTTAAAATTTGCGACAGTAGAAAATTATTTTTTGAATAATTTACTATAGAAAAGGCAATCCCTGGCGCATTTAAGATTTGCGAAAATAGAAAATTATTTTTTGCAAAATTTACTATAGAAAGGCAATCCCTGGCGCAATTAAAATTTGCGACAGTAAAAAATTATTTTTTGAATAATTTTCTATAGAAAAGGCAATCCGTGGCGCACTTAAAATTTGCGACAGTATAAAATTATTTTTTGAATAATTTACTATAGAAAAGGCAATCCCTGGCGTAATTAAAATTTGCGACAGTAGAAAATTATTTTTTGCAAAATTTAATATAGAAAAGGCAATCCCCGGCGTAATTAAAATTTGCGACAGTAAAAAATTATTTTTTGAATAATTTACTATAGAAAAGGCAATCCCTGGCGCACTTAAAATTTGCGACAGTATAAAATTATTTTTTGAATAATTTACTATAGAAAAGGCAATCCCTGGCGCAATTAAAATTTGCGACAGTAGAAAACTATTTTTTGCAAAATTTACTATAGAAAAGGCAATCCCTGGCGTAATTAAAATTTGCGACAGTAAAAAATTATTTTTTGAATAATTTACTATAGAAAAGGCAATCCCTGGCGCACTTAAAATTTGCGACAGTATAAAACTATTTTTTGAATAATTTACTATAGCAAAGGCAATCCCTGGCGCAATTAAAATTTGCGACAGTAGAAAATTATTTTTTGCAAAATTTACTATAGGAAAGGCAATCCCTGGCGCAATTAAAATTTGCGACAGTAGAAAATTATGTTTTGCAAAATTTACTATAGAAAAGGCAATCCCTGGCGCAATTAAAATTTGCGACAGTATAAAATTATTTTTTGAATAATTTACTATAGAAAAGGCAATCCCTGGCGCAATTAAAATTTGCGACAGTAAAAAATTATTTTTTGAATAATTTACTATAGAAAAGGCAATCCCTGGTAATTAAAATTTGCGACAGTAGAAAATTATTTTTTGAATAATTTACTATAGAAAAGGCAATCCCTGGCGCAATTAAAATTTGCGACAGTAAAAAATTATTTTTTGCAAAATTTACTATAGAAAAGGCAATCCCTGGCCCAATTAAAATTTGCGACAGTAAAAAATTATTTTTTGAATAATTTACTATAGAAAATGCAATCCCTGGCGCAATTAAAATTTGCGACAGTATAAAATTATTTTTTGAATATTTTACTATAGAAAAGGCAATCCCTGGCGCAATTCAAATTTGCGACAGTAAAACATTATTTTTTGAATAATTTACTACAGAAATAGCAATCCCTGGCGTAATTAAAATTTGCGACAGTAGAAAATTATTTTTTGAATAATTTACTATAGAAAAGGCAATCCCTGGCGCAATTAAAATTTGCGACAGTAAAAAATTATTTTTTGAATAATTTACTATAGAAAAGGCAATCCCTGGCGCAATTAAAATTTGCGACAGTAGAAAATTATTTTTTGCAAAATTTACTATAGAAAAGGCAATCCCTGGCGTAATTAAAATTTGCGACAGTAAAAAATTATTTTTTGAATAATTTACTATAGAAAAGGCAATCCCTGGCGCACTTAAAATTTGCGACAGTAAAAAATTATTTTTTGAATAATTTACTATAGAAAAGGCAATCCTTGGCGCAATTAAAATTTGCGACAGTATAAAATTATTTTTTGAATAATTTACTATAGAAATGGCAATCCCTGGCGCAATTAAAATTTGCGACAGTAGAAAATTAATTTGTGAGAAATTTACTATAGAAAAGGCAATCCCTGGGAATTTAAAATTTGCGACAGTAGAAAATTATTTTTTGAATAATTTACTATAGAAAAGGCAATCCCTGGCGTAATTAAAATTTGCGACAGTAGAAAATTATTTTTTGAATAATTCCCTATAGAAAAGGCAATCCCTGGCGTATTTAAAATTTGCGACAGTAAAAAATTAATTTGTGAGAAATTTACTATAGAAAAGGCAATCCCTGGGATATTTAAAATTTGCGACAGTAAAAAATTATTTTTTTGCAAAATTTACTATAGAAAAGGCAATCCCTGGCGTATTTAAAATTTGCGACAGTAAAAAATTATTTTTTGAATAATTTACTATAGAAAAGGCAATCCCTGGCGCAATTAAAATTTGCGACAGTAGAAAATTATTTTTTGCAAAATTTACTATAGGAAAGGCAATCAATCCCTGGCGCAATTAAAATTTGCGACAGTAGAAAATTATGTTTTGCAAAATTTACTATAGAAAAGGCAATCCCTGGCGCAATTAAAATTTGCGACAGTATAAAATTATTTTTTGAATAATTTACTATAGAAAAGGCAATCCCTGGCGCAATTAAAATTTGCGACAGTAAAAAATTATTTTTTGAATAATTTACTATAGAAAAGGCAATCCCTGGTAATTAAAATTTGCGACAGTAGAAAATTATTTTTTGAATAATTTACTATAGAAAAGGCAATCCCTGGCGCAATTAAAATTTGCGACAGTAAAAAATTATTTTTTGCAAAATTTACTATAGAAAAGGCAATCCCTGGCGCAATTAAAATTTGCGACAGTAAAAAATTATTTTTTGAATAATTTACTATAGAAAATGCAATTCCTGGCGCAATTAAAATTTGCGACAGTATAAAATTATTTTTTGAATATTTTACTATAGAAAAGGCAATCCCTGGCGCAATTAAAATTTGCGACAGTAAAACATTATTTTTTGAATAATTTACTACAGAAATAGCAATCCCTGGCGTAATTAAAATTTGCGACAGTAGAAAATTATTTTTTGAATAATTTACTATAGAAAAGGCAATCCCTGGCGCAATTAAAATTTGCGACAGTATAAAATTATTTTTTGAATAATTTACTATAGAAAAGGCAATCCCTGGCGCAATTAAAATTTGCGACAGTAGAAAATTATTTTTTGCAAAATTTACTATAGAAAAGGCAATACCTGGCGTAATTAAAATTTGCGACAGTAAAAACTTATTTTTTGAATAATTTACTATAGAAAAGGCAATCCCTGGCGCACTTAAAATTTGCGACAGTATAAAATTATTTTTTGAATAATTTACTATAGGAAAGGCAATACCTGGCGCAATTAAAATTTGCGACAGTAAAAAATTATTTTTTGAATAATTTACTATAGAAAAGGCAATCCCTGGCGCACTTAAAATTTGCGACAGTATAAAATTATTTTTTGAATAATTTACTATAGAAAAGGCAATCCCTGGCGTATTTAAAATTTGCGACAGTAGAAAATTATTTTTTGAATAATTTACTATAGAAAAGGCAATCCCTGGCGCATTTAAAATTTGCGACAGTAGAAAATTATTTTTTGCAAAATTTACTATAGAAAAGGCAATCCCTGGCGCAATTAAAATTTGCGACAGTAAAAAATTATTTTTTGAATAATTTTCTATAGAAAAGGCAATCCCTGGCGCACTTAAAATTTGCGACAGTATAAAATTATTTTTTGAATAATTTACTATAGAAAAGGCAATCCCTGGCGTAATTAAAATTTGCGACAGTAGAAAATTATTTTTTGCAAAATTTAATATAGAAAAGGCAATCCCCGGCGTAATTAAAATTTGCGACAGTAAAAAATTATTTTTTGAATAATTTACTATAGAAAAGGCAATCCCTGGCGCACTTAAAATTTGCGACAATATAAAACTATTTTTTGAATAATTTACTATAGCAAAGGCAATCCCTGGCGCAATTAAAATTTGCGACAGTAGAAAATTATTTTTTGCAAAATTTACTATAGGAAAGGCAATCCCTGGCGCAATTAAAATTTGCGACAGTATAAAATTATTTTTTGAATAATTTACTATAGAAAAGGCAATCCCTGGCGCAATTAAAATTTGCGACAGTAAAAAATTATTTTTTGAATAATTTACTATAGAAAAGGCAATCCCTGGTAATTAAAATTTGCGACAGTAGAAAATTATTTTTTGAATAATTTACTATAGAAAAGGCAATCCCTGGCGCAATTAAAATTTGCGACAGTAAAAAATTATTTTTTGCAAAATTTACTATAGAAAAGGCAATCCCTGGCGCAATTAAAATTTGCGACAGTAAAAAATTATTTTTTGAATAATTTACTATAGAAAATGCAATCCCTGGCGCAATTAAAATTTGCGACAGTATAAAATTATTTTTTGAATATTTTACTATAGAAAAGGCAATCCCTGGCGCAATTAAAATTTGCGACAGTAAAACATTATTTTTTGAATAATTTACTACAGAAATAGCAATCCCTGGCGTAATTAAAATTTGCGACAGTAGAAAATTATTTTTTGAATAATTTACTATAGAAAAGGCAATCCCTGGCGCAATTAAAATTTGCGACAGTAAAAAATTATTTTTTGAATAATTTACTATAGAAAAGGCAATCCATGGCGCAATTAAAATTTGCGACAGTATAAAATTATTTTTTGAATAATTTACTACAGAAATAGCAATCCCTGGCGTAATTAAAATTTGCGACAGTAGAAAATTATTTTTTGAATAATTTACTATAGAAATGGCAATCCCTGGCGCAATTAAAATTTGCGACAGTAGAAAATTAATTTGTGAGAAATTTACTATAGAAAAGGCAATCCCTGGGAATTTAAAATTTGCGACAGTAGAAAATTATTTTTTGAATAATTCACTATAGAAAAGGCAATCCCTGGCGTAATTAAAGTTTGCGACAGTAGAAAATTATTTTTTGAATAATTCCCTATAGAAAAGGCAATCCCTGGCGTATTTAAAATTTGCGACAGTAAAAAATTAATTTGTGAGAAATTTACTATAGAAAAGGCAATCCCTGGGATATTTAAAATTTGCGACAGTAAAAAATTATTTTTTTGCAAAATTTACTATAGAAAAGGCAATCCCTGGCGTATTTAAAATTTGCGACAGTAAAAAATTATTTTTTGAATAATTTACTATAGAAAAGGCAAGCCCTGGCGCACTTAAAATTTGCGACAGTTGAAAATTATTTTTTGAATAATTTACTATAGAAAAGGCAATCTCTGGCGTATTTAAAATTTGCGACAGTAAAAAATTAATTTGTGAGAAATTTACTATAGAAAAGGAAATCCCTGGGATATTTAAAATTTGCGACAATAAAAAATTATTTTTTTGCAAAATTTACTACAGAAAAGGCAATCCCTGGCGTATTTAAAATTTGCGAGAGTAAAAAATTATTTTTTGAATAATTTACTATAGAAAAGGCAATACCTGGCGCACTTAAAATTTGCGACAGTAAAAAATTATTTTTTGAATAATTTACTATAGAAAAGGCAATCCCTGGCGTATTTAAAATTTGCGACAGTAAAAAATTATTTTTTGAATAATTTACTATGGAAAAGGCAATCCCTGGCGCACTTAAAATTTGCGACAGTAAAAAATTATTTTTTGAATAATTTACTATAGAAAAGGCAATCCCTGGCGTAATTAAAATTTGCGACAGTAGAAAATTATTTTTTGAATAATTTACTATAGAAAAGGCAATCCCTGGCGTTTTTAAAATTTGCGACAGTATAAAATTATTTTTTGAATAATTTACTATAGAAAAGGCAATCCCTGGCGCAATTAAAATTTGCGACAGTAGAAAATTATTTTTTGCAAAATTTACTATAGAAAGGCAATCCCTGGCGTATTTAAAATTTGCGAGAGTAAAAAATTATTTTTTGAATAATTTACTATAGAAAAGGCAATACCTGGCGCACTTAAAATTTGCGACAGTAAAAAATTATTTTTTGAATAATTTACTATAGAAAAGGCAATCCCTGGCGTATTTAAAATTTGCGACAGTAAAAAATTATTTTTTGATTAATTTACTATGGAAAAGGCAATCCCTGGCGCACTTAAAATTTGCGACAGTAAAAAATTATTTTTTGAATAATTTACTATAGAAAAGGCAATCCCTGGCGTAATTAAAATTTGCGACAGTAGAAAATTATTTTTTGAATAATTTACTATAGAAAAGGCAATCCCTGGCGTTTTTAAAATTTGCGACAGTATAAAATTATTTTTTGAATAATTTACTATAGAAAAGGCAATCCCTGGAGCAATCAAAATTTGCGACAGTAGAAAATTATTTTTTGCAAAATTTACTATAGAAAAGGCAATACCTGGCGTAATTAAAATTTGCGACAGTAAAAAATTATTTTTTGAATAATTTACTATAGAAACGGCAATCCCTGGCGCACTTAAAATTTGCGACAGTATAAAATTATTTTTTGAATAATTTACTATAGAAAAGGCAATACCTGGCGCAATTAAAATTTGCGACAGTAAAAAATTATTTTTTGAATAATTTACTATAGAAAAGGCAATCCCTGGCGCACTTAAAATTTGCGACAGTATAAAATTATTTTTTGAATAATTTACTATAGAAAAGGCAATCCCTGGCGTAATTAAAATTTGCGACAGTAGAAAATTATTTTTTGAATAATTTACTATAGAAAAGGCAATCCCTGGCGCATTTAAAATTTGCGACAGTAGAAAATTATTTTTTGGAAAATTTACTATAGAAAAGGCAATCCCTGGCGCAATTAAAATTTGCGACAGTAAAAAATTATTTTTTGAATAATTTTCTATAGAAAAGGCAATCCCTGGCGCACTTAAAATTTGCGACAGTATAAAATTATTTTTTGAATAATTTACTATAGAAAAGGCAATCCCTGGCGTAATTAAAATTTGCGACAGTAGAAAATTATTTTTTGCAAAATTTAATATAGAAAAGGCAATCCCTGGCGTAATTAAAATTTGCGACAGTAAAAAATTATTTTTTGAATAACTTACTATAGAAAAGGCAATGCCTGGCGCACTTAAAATTTGCGACAGTATAAAATTATTTTTTGAATAATTTACTATAGAAAAGGCAATACCTGGCGCAATTAAAATTTGCGACAGTAGAAAACTATTTTTTGCAAAATTTACTATAGAAAAGGCAATCCCTGGCGTAATTAAAATTTGAGACAGTAAAAAATTATTTTTTGAATAATTTACTATAGAAAAGGCAATCCCTGGCGCACTTAAAATTTGCGACAGTATAAAATTATTTTTTGTATAATTTACTATAGAAAAAGCAATCCCTGGCGCAATTAAAATTTGCGACAGTAGAAAATTATTTTTTGCAAAATTTACTATAGAAAAGGCAATCCCTGGCGCAATTAAAATTTGCGACAGTAGAAAATTATGTTTTGCAAAATTTACTATAGAAAAGGCAATCCCTGCCGCAATTAAAATTTGCGACAGTATAAAATTATTTTTTGAATAATTTACTATAGAAAAGGCAATCCATGGCGCAATTAAAATTTGCGACAGTAAAAAATTATTTTTTGAATAATTTACTATAGAAAAGGCAATCCATGGCGTAATTAAAATTTGCGACAGTAGAAAATTATTTTTTGAATAATTTACTATAGAAAAGGCAATCCTTGGCGCAATTAAAATTTGCGACAGTAAAAAATTATTTTTTGCAAAATTTACTATAGAAAAGGCAATCCCTGGCGCAATTAAAATTTGCGACAGTAAAAAATTATTTTTTGAATAATTTACTATAGAAAAGGCAATCCCTGGCGCAATTAAAATTTCCGACAGTATAAAATTATTTTTTGAATAATTTACTATAGAAAAGGCAATCACTGGCGCAATTAAAATTTGCGACAGTAAAACGTTATTTTTTGAATTATTTACTACAGAAAAAGCAATCCCTGGCGTAATTAAAATTTGCGACAGTAGAAAATTATTTTTTGAATAATTTACTATAGAAACGGCAATCCCTGGCGTAATTAAAATTTGCGACAGTAGAAAATTATTTTTTTGCAAAATTTACTATAGAAAAGGCAATCCCTGGCGTATTTAAAATTTGCGACAGTAAAAAATTATTTTTTGAATAATTTACTATAGAAAAGGCAATCCCTGGCGCACTTAAAATTTGCGACAGTTGAAAATTATTTTTTGAAAAATTTACTATAGAAAAGGTAATCCCTGGCGTATTTAAAATTTGCGACAGTAAAAAATTAATTTGTGAGAAATTTACTATAGAAAAGGCAATCCCTGGGATATTTAAAATTTGCGACAGTAAAAAATTATTTTTTTGCAAAATTTACTATAGAAAAGGCAATCCCTGGCGCAATTAAAATTTTCGACAGTAAAAAATTATTTTTTGAATAATTTACTGTAGAAAAGGCAATCCCTGGCGTAATTAAAATTTGCGACAGTAAGAAATTAATTTGTGAGAAATTTTCTATAGAAAAGGCAATCCCTGGGATATTTAAAATTTGCGACAGTAGAAAATTATTTTTTGAATAATTTACTATAGAAAAGGCAATCCCTGGCGTAATTAAAATTTGCGACAGTAGAAAATTATTTTTTGAATAATTCCCTATAGAAAAGGCAATCCCTGGCGTATTTAAAATTTGCGACAGTAAAAAATCAATTTGTGAGAAATTTACTATAGAAAAGGCAATCCCTGGGATATTTAAAATTTGCGACAGTAAAAAATTATTTTTTTGCAAAATTTACTATAGAAAAGGCAATCCCTGGCGTATTTAAAATTTGCGACAGTAAAAAATTATTTTTTGAATAATTTACTATAGAAAGGCAATACCTGGCGCACTTAAAATTTGCGACAGTAAAAAATTATTTTTTGAATAATTTACTATAGAAAAGGCAATCCCTGGCGTATTTAAAATTTGCGACAGTAAAAAATTATTTTTTGAATAATTTACTATGGAAAAGGCAATCCCTGGCGCACTTAAAATTTGCGACAGTAAAAAATTATTTTTTGAATAATTTACTATAGAAAAGGCAATCCCTGGCGTAATTAAAATTTGCGACAGTAGAAAATTATTTTTTGAATAATTTACTATAGAAAAGGCAATCCCTGGCGTTTTTAAAATTTGCGACAGTAAAAAATTAATATTTTGAAAAATTTACTGTAGAAAAGGCAATCCCTGGCGCAATTAAAACTTGCGATATTAAAAAAATATTTTTTGAATAATTTACTGTAGAAAAGGCAATCCCTAGCGTAATTAAAATTTGCGACAGTAGAAAATTATTTTTTGAATAATTTACTATAGAAACGGCAATCCCTGGCGTAATTAAAATTTGCGACAATAGAAAATTATTTTTTTGCAAAATTTACTATAGAAAAGGCAATCCCTGGCGTATTTAAAATTTGCGACAGTAAAAAATTATTTTTTGAATAATTTACTATAGAAAAGGCAATCCCTGGCGCACTTAAAATTTGCGACAGTTGAAAATTATTTTTTGAAAAATTTACTATAGAAAAGGCAATCCCTGGCGTATTTAAAATTTGCGACAGTAAAAAATTAATTTGTGAGAAATTTACTATAGAAAAGGCAATCCCTGGGATATTTAAAATTTGCGACAGTAAAAAATTATTTTTTTGCAAAATTTACTATAGAAAAGGCAATCCCTGGCGCAATTAAAATTTTCGACAGTAAAAAATTATTTTTTGAATAATTTACTGTAGAAAAGGCAATCCCTGGCGTAATTAAAATTTGCGACAGTAAGAAATTAATTTGTGAGAAATTTACTATAGAAAAGGCAATCCCTGGGATATTTAAAATTTGCGACAGTAAAAAATTATTTTTTGAATAATTTACTATAGAAAAGGCAATCACTGGCGCAATTAAAATTTGTGACAGTAAAAAATTATTTTTTGAATAATTTACTGTAGAAAAGGCAATCCCTGGCGCAGTCAAAATTTGCGACAGTTGAAAATTATTTTTTGAATAATTTACTATAGAAAAGGCAATCCCTGGCGTAATTAAAATTTGCGACAGTTGAAAATTATTTTTTGAATAATTTACTATAGAAAAGGCAATCCCTGGCGCAATTACAATTTGCGACAGTTGAAAATTATTTTTTGAATAATTTTCTATAAAAAGGCAATCCCTGGCGCAATTAAAATTTGCGACAGTTGAAAATTATTTTTTGAATAATTTGCTATAGAAAAGGCAATCCCTGGCGCAATTAAAATTTGCGACAGTAGAAAATTATATTTTGAATAATTTACTATAGAAAAGGCAATCCCTGGCGCAATTAAAACTTGCGACAGTAGAAAATTATTTTTTGAATAATTTGCTATAGAAAAGGCAATCCCTGGCGCAATTAAAATTTGCGACAGTAGAAAATTATATTTTGAATAATTTGCTATAGAAAAGGCAATCCCTGGCGCAATTAAAATTTGCGACAGTAGAAAATTATATTTTGAATAATTTACTATAGAAAAGGCAATCCCTGGCGCAATTAAAACTTGCGACAGTAGAAAATTATTTTTTGAATAATTTGCTATAGAAAAGGCAATCCCTGGCGCAATTAAAATTTGCGACAGTAGAAAATTATATTTTGAATAATTTACTATAGAAAAGGCAATCCCTGGCGCAATTAAAACTTGCGACAGTAGAAAATTATTTTTTGAATAATTTGCTATAGAAAAGGCAATCCCTGGCGCAATTAAAATTTGCGACAGTAGAAAATTATATTTTGAATAATTTACTATAGAAAAGGCAATCCCTGGCGCAATTAAAACTTGCGACAGTAGAAAATTATTTTTTGAATAATTTGCTATAGAAAAGGCAATCCCTGGCGCAATTAAAATTTGCGACAGTAGAAAATTATATTTTGAATAATTTACTATAGAAAAGGCAATCCCTGGCGCAATTAAAACTTGCGACAGTAGAAAATTATTTTTTGAATAATTTACTATAGAAAAGGCAATCCCTGGCGTAATTAAAATTTGCGACAGTAGAAAATTATTTTTTGAATAATTTACTATAGAAAAGGCAATCCCTGGCGTAATTAAAATTTGCGAGAGTAAAAAATTATTTTTTGAATAATTTACTATAGAAAAGGCAATCCCTGGCGCACTTAAAATTTGCGACAGTAAAAAATTATTTTTTGAATAATTTACTATAGAAAAGGCAATCCCTGGCGTAATTAAAATTTGCGACAGTAAAAAATTATTTTTTGCAAAATTTACTATAGAAAAGGCAATCCCTGGCGCACTTAAAATTTGCGACAGTAAAAAATTATTTTTTGAATAATGTACTATAGAAAAGGCAATCCCTGGCGCAATTAAAATTTGCGACAGTATAAAATTATTTTTTGAATAATTTACTATAGAAACGGCAATCCCTGCCGCAATTAAAATTTGCGACAGTAGAAAATTAATTTGTGAGAAATTTACTATAGAAAAGGCAATCCCTGGGATATTTAAAATTTGCGACAGTAGAAAATTATTTTTTGAATAATTTACTATAGAAAAGGCAATCCCTGGCGTAATTAAAATTTGCGACAGTAAAAAATTATTTTTTGAATAATTTACTATAGAAAAGGCTATCCCTGGCGCACTTAAAATTTGCGACAGTAAAAAATTATTTTTTGAATAATGTACTATAGAAAAGGCAATCCCTGGAGTAATTAAAATTTGCGACAGTAGAAAATTATTTTTTGAATAATTCCCTATAGAAAAGGCAATCCCTGGCGTATTTAAAATTTGCGACAGTAAAAAATTAATTTGTGAGAAATTTACTATAGAAAAGGCAATCCCTGGGATATTTAAAATTTGCGACAGTAAAAAATTATTTTTTTGCAAAATTTATTATAGAAAAGGCAATCCCTGGCGTATTTAAAATTTGCGACAGTAAAAAATTATTTTTTGAATAATTTACTATAGAAAGGCAATACCTGGCGCACTTAAAATTTGCGACAGTAAAAAATTATTTTTTGAATAATTTACTATAGAAAAGGCAATCCCTGGCGTATTTAAAATTTGCGACAGTAAAAAATTATTTTTTAAATAATTTACTATGGAAAAGGCAATCCCTGGCGCACTTAAAATTTGCGACAGTAAAAAATTATTTTTTGAATAATTTACTATAGAAAAGGCAATCCCTGGCGTAATTAAAATTTGCGACAGTAGAAAATTATTTTTTGAATAATTTACTATAGAAAAGGCAATCCCTGGCGTTTTTAAAATTCGCGACAGTAAAAAATTAATATTTTGAAAAATTTACTGTAGAAAAGGCAATCCCTGGCGCAATTAAAACTTGCGATAGTAAAAAATTATTTTTTGAATAATTTACTGTAGAAAAGGCAATCCCTGGCGTAATTAAAATTTGCGACAGTAGAAAATTATTTTTTGAATAATTTACTATAGAAACGGCAATCCCTGGCGTAATTAAAATTTCCGACAGTAGAAAATTATTTTTTTGCTAAATTTACTATAGAAAAGGCAATCCCTGGCGTATTTAAAATTCGCGACAGTAAAAAATTATTTTTTGAATAATTTACTATAGAAAAGGCAATCCCTGGCGCAATTAAAATTTGCGACAGTTGAAAATTATTTTTTGAAAAATTTACTATAGAAAAGGCAATCCCTGGCGTATTTAAAATTTGCGACAGTAAAAAATTAATTTGTGAGAAATTTACTATAGAAAAGGCAATCCCTGGGATATTTAAAATTTGCGACAGTAAAAAATTATTTTTTTGCAAAATTTACTAGAGAAAAGGCAATCCCTGGCGCAATTAAAATTTTCGACAGTAAAAAATTATTTTTTGAATAATTTACTGTAGAAAAGGCAATCCCTGGCGTAATTAAAATTTGCGACAGTAAGAAATTAATTTGTGAGAAATTTACTATAGAAAAGGCAATCCCTGGGATATTTAAAATTTGCGACAGTAAAAAATTATTTTTTGAATAATTTACTATAGAAAAGGCAATCACTGGCGCAATTAAAATTTGTGACAGTAAAAAATTATTTTTTGAATAATTTACTGTAGAAAAGGCAATCCCTGGCGCAATTAAAACTTGCGACAGTAGAAAATTATTTTTTGAATAATTTACTATAGAAAAGGCAATCCATGGCGCAATTAAAATTTGCAACAGTAGAAAATTATTTTTTGAAAAATTTACTATAGAAAAGGCAATCCCTGGCGTAATTTAAATTTGCGACAGTAGAAAATTATTTTTTGCAAAATTTACTGTAGAAAAGGCAATCCCTGGCGCAATTAAAACTTGCGACAGTAGAAAATTATTTTTTGAATAATTTACTATAGAAAAGGCAATCCCTGGCGTAATTAAAATTTGCGACAGTAGAAAATTATTTTTTGAATAATTTACTATAGAAAAGGCAATCCCTGGCGTAATTAAAATTTGCGACAGTAAAAAATTATTTTTTGAATAATTTACTATAGAAAAGGCAATCCCTGGCGCACTTAAAATTTGCGACAGTAAAAAATTATTTTTTGAATAATTTACTATAGAAAAGGCAATCCCTGGCGTAATTAAAATTTGCGACAGTAAAAAATTATTTTTTGAATAATTTACTATGGAAAAGGCAATCCCTGGCGCACTTAAAATTTGCGACAGTAAAAAATTATTTTTTGAATAATTTACTATAGAAAAGGCAATCCCTGGCGTAATTAAAATTTGCGACAGTAGAAAATTATTTTTTGAATAATTTACTACAGAAAAGGCAATCCCTGGCGTTTTTAAAATTTGCGACAGTAAAAAATTAATATTTTGAAAGATTTACTGTAGAAAAGGCAATCCCTGGCGCAATTAAAACTTGCGATAGTAAAAAATTATTTTTTGAATAATTTACTGTAGAAAAGGCAATCCCTGGCGTAATTAAAATTTGCGACAGTAGAAAATTATTTTTTGAATAATTTACTATAGAAAAGGCAATCCCTGGCGTAATTAAAATTTGCGACAGTAGAAAATTATTTTTTTGCAAAATTTACTATAGAAAAGGCAATCCCTGGCGTATTTAAAATTTGCGACAGTAAAAAATTATTTTTTGAATAATTTACTAAAGAAAAGGCAATCCCTGGCGTAATTAAAATTTGCGACAGTAAAAAATTATTTTTTGAATAATTTACTATAGAAAAGGCAATCCCTGGCGTATTTAAAACTTGCGACAGTAAAAAATTAATTTGTGATAAATTTACTATAGAAAAGGCAATCCCTGGCGTAATTAAAATTTGCGAGAGTTGAAAATTATTTTTTGAATAATTTACTATAGAAAAGGCAATCCCTGGCGTAATTAAAATTTGCGACAGTTGAAAATTATTTTTTGAATAATTTACTATAGAAAAGGCAATCCCTGGCGCAATTAAAATTTGCGACAGTAAAAAATTATTTTTTGAATAATTTACTATAGAAAAGGCAATCCCTGGCGTAATTAAAATTTGCGACAGTAGAAAATTATTTTTTGAATAATTTACTATAGAAAAGGCAATCCCTGGCGTATTTAAAATTTGCGACAGTAAGAAATTAATTTGTGAGAAATTTACTATAGAAAAGGCAATCCCTGGGATATTTAAAATTTGCGACAGTTAAAAATTATTTTTTGAATAATTTACTATAGAAAAGGCAATCCCTGGCGCAATGAAAATTTGCTACAGTAAAAAATTATTTTTTGAATAATTTACTGTAGAAAAGGCAATCCCTGGCGCAGTTAAAATTTGCGACAGTTGAAAATTATTTTTTGAATAATTTACTATAGAAAAAGCAATCCCTGGCGTAATTAAAATTTGCGACAGTTGAAAATTATTTTTTGAATAATTTACTATAGAAAAGGCAATCCCTGGCGCAATTACAATTTGCGACAGTTGAAAATTATTTTTTGAATAATTTTCTATAAAAAGGCAATCCCTGGCGCAATTAAAATTTGCGACAGTTGAAAATTATTTTTTGAATAATTTACTATAGAAAAGGCAATCCCTGGCGCAATTAAAATTTGCGATAGTAGAAAATTATTTTTTGAATAATTTACTATAGAAAAGGCAATCCCTGGCGCAATTAAAATTTGCAACAGTAGAAAATTATTTTTTGCAAAATTTACTATAGAAAAGGCAATCCCTGGCGTAATTAAAATTTGCGACAGTAGAAAATTATTTTTTGCAAAATTTACTGTAGAAAAGGCAATCCCTGGCGCAGTTAAAACTTGCGACAGTAGAAAATTATTTTTTGAATAATTTACTATAGAAAAGGCAATCGCTGGCGTAATTAAAATTTGCGACTGTAGAAAATTATTTTTTGAATAATTTACTATAGAAAAGGCAATCCCTGGCGTAATTAAAATTTGCGACAGTAAAAAATTATTTTTTGAATAATTTACTATAGAAAAGGCTATCCCTGGCGCACTTAAAATTTGCGACAGTAAAAAATTATTTTTTGAATAATTTACTATAGAAAAGGCAATCCCTGGCGTAATTAAAATTTCCGACAGTAAAAAATTATTTTTTGCAAAATTTACTGTAGAAAAGGCAATCTCTGGCGGATTTGAAATTTGCGACAGTAAATAATTATTTTTTGAATAATTTACTATAGAAAAGGCAATCCCTGGCGCACTTAAAATTTGCGACAGTAAAAAATTATTTTTTGAATAATTTACTATAGAAAAGGCAATCCCTGGCGTAATTAAAATTTGCGACAGTTGAAAATTATTTTTTGAATAATTTACTATAGAAAAGGCAATCCCTGGCGTAATTAAAATTTGCGACAGTTGAAAATTATTTTTTGAATAATTTACTATAGAAAAGGCAATCCCTGGCGTAATTAAAATTTGCGACAGTAGAAAATTATTTTTTGAATAATTTACTATAGAAAAGGCAATCCCTGGCGTATTTAAAATTTGCGACAGTAAAAAATTAATTTGTGAGAAATTTACTATAGAAAAGGCAATCCCTGGGATATTTAAAATTTGCGACAGTAAAAAATTATTTTTTTGCAAAATTTACTATAGAAAAGGCAATCCCTGGCGCAGTTAAAATTTGCGACAGTAAACAATTATTTTTTGAATAATTTACTATAGAAAAGGCAATCCCTGGCGCACTTAAAATTTGCGACAGTAAAAAATTAATTTGTGAGAAATTTACTATAGAAAAGGCAATCCCTGGGATATTTAAAATTTGCGACAGTAAAAAATTATTTTTTGAATAATTTACTATAGAAAAGGCAATCCCTGGCTTATTTAAAATTTGCGACAGTAAAAAATTATTTTTTGAATAATTTACTATAGAAAAGGCAATCCCTGGCGTAATTAAAATTTGCGACAGTAGAAAATTATTTTTTGAATAATTTACTATAGAAAAGGCAATACCTGGCGTAATTAAAATTTGCGACAGTAGAAAATTATTTTTTGAATAATTTACTATAGAAAAGGCAATCCCTGGCGTATTTAAAATTTGCGAAAGTAAAAAATTAATTTGTGAGAAATTTACTATAGAAAAGGCAATCCCTGGGATATTTAAAATTTGCGACAGTAAAAAATTATTTTTTTGCAAAATTTACTATAGAAAAGGCAATCCCTGGCGTATTTAAAATTTGCGACAGTAAAAAATTATTTTTTGAATAATTTACTATAGAAAAGGCAATCCCTGGCGCAATTAAAATTTGCGACAGTAAAAAATAATTTTTTGAATAATTTACTGTAGAAAAGGCAATCCCTGGGGCAATTAAAATTTGCGACAGTAAAAAATTATTTTTTGCAAAATTTACTGTAGAAAAGGTAATCCCTGGCGTATTTAAAATTTGCGACAGTAAAAAATTATTTTTTGAATAATTTACTA